>QEPC01004484.1:274458-296592 GCA_003113815.1 Sphenodon punctatus
GGAGCTCCGCAAAGGTACAGCACTGTCAACTTTAGTAGGGGTGATCCCTGGGGGGTTGGGGGGGGTGTTAAACACCCACCCCCCAGGGATCGGGTCTATACTTACCGGCGGCTGTGGGGACGCCGCGGCCGCTGGTGCTTGGGGGGGCTCTTTTTTAAACAAAAATCCAGGCTGGGCAGGGTGGGTGGGGGGTGTCCCCCCTTCCACCCGCGCAGCCTGGACTCGGGGAGGTTTTTTTTTTTAACTTTTTTGGTGGGACTTACATTGCAGCCATTCATTTAAATGGCTGCAATGTAAAAAAATCTGGTACCCGGAATCTGGTAACGGGACCGGATTTACTGGGTTGAATCCAATAATGCCGGTACGCCCAGTACCGGCATTATCGGATACCGGATTTACCGGCACGCCCACCCCTACTATTTAGTGTTGTTGTGCACCATACTGTTGTGCCAAAGTGCTATTGTGCTAAGAGTAGTTACTGAAATTAAATGACCAAATAAACTAAGTAACCAAAATAACAAAACAAAGTTGCTGGATTAACCAAGCTATTGAAGCAAAATAACCAAACAAATATGTGAATCTCACCTTGACAGTGAACATTTATTCAGATATTTGTTCATTTGAACAAACAGTATATGCATCATCCTTGTGAATACAAAATGGTATATTTGTTTTAGCCCTCAAGAGCATTTGCTTTTGGGAGATGTAGCTCTAGGAGGAGAACAGTTTAGTAACCAGCTACGAGAGGGAGCTTAGAGCTGAAGCAAACAATTAATTCCATAGCCAATATTTCTAACCAAAATTCCAGATAACCAATTGGTTAACTAATCAGTAACTACATACCACAGAGGTTAACTGGCTAATTGAAATACCACATAATACTGCTTTAGTGTTACTACATAACTGATTTACTGTTTTTCTGTTTTGTCCTTTCCAATTTACTTCTGGACTAATACCAAAGCTGCAATCAACAGATTCAAACCAAATATCTAATGGGAAACTGAGTTAAACTTGAAACCAGGGTCCAGGACTAAACGAGAAAAGAATTATGGGCAAGTGGAACTAACTCGGAACTGGAATAGATGGGGAAAATAGCAAATCAGTAACATGGTAAATGGTGCAAAGCAGTAATGTGAAAGATCTGCAAAAATACTGAACCAATTGTTATTGCTGCAGATCAGTTACCTCAAATCTTCTGGTTACTGATTGGTTACCATGTTGTTAACTGTTTCAGCCCTAAGGGAACTATTAACAGTATAACAATATGTAACAATATAACAAGCTCCAGTTCCAGATTGGTGGGCTTCCCAGCAGTAATTAAGACAAAGATTTCAAATCTGTGGGCCAAAACCCCAACTGTGTCCTACCATCTGTGGGATTGAAGTCTCAAATGATATGGTGGAAGCCACTGAAGTAGAACGTGCTGTTACCAACAGGACTATTAATCCATTTTCTTGGAGACCAATTTTAGATTTAGAATATTTGGAAATTATAAATGAATTATTAATGGGTTCTCCTGTTGGACAATAACTAATTCAGTACAGAGACATTGGAGAACACTGAGGAATATTCAGATATTTTATTATTCATGATTATCAAATAAAGTACCCAAGAGGAGTCAACAATTGCATAAACGATTACTTCAACTATTAGGGATAGGTGAACATGGTTTGGATGTTTGGACCGACTCTGTTTGGACATCCGAACTGAACATCCGAACCAAACTCTCGAATGACTGAACAGTTTAGTCATGTTTGGACGAGTTCAGATGAGTTCTGAGGCAGGAAAAAAGTCTTTCCAGGGCGAAAAGTAGGTTTCGGTTTCGATTTTGTTTCAGTTTCGATTTTGCTATTTTTGAATGTTCAGCCAAGTTTGGTCAAACCAAACTCGGCTGAACTGAACCATCGAACCCGAACTTGGGTTTTGAACCAAATGACTGAACATCTGAACAGGCAAACCACATTCTATTCGCCCATCCTATCAACTATAGATATACAAGCAATCAAAACATATATTCTTAAAATAAATGATCTAGCGTATAATTGTTCCCAATATTCATAAATATTATCTGTTTCTGGTCTCAAAACTGCACTTGTCCTTCTATTCATTCCTTAATGAGCGAAGTTATAGTTACCCTGCATTCAGTGAGAACAGCTGCTGGATGGATATAGATGTTGATCAGGTTCGGACCAAGAAGTGTAAGACAAGGAGGTTAAAGGATAACCAGGAAATAGAAAGGAGGAAAGAAAGAGAGTTGGATGATCTCCCCTCTTCACCATTTTTAAAGATTTCAACTCTCCACCCATATCCACCCAGGATATTACTTGCTCCAATAAAATTGAATTAATCTTAACCAATAAGAAGGCTAAATTACATTGATGCACATACATACGCGGATGGAATTAACCAACATTACTACAATTCTGTGGTTATTCATCTTTCAAACAAACAAGATCTTTTTAAGGTCTTGGAACAAATAAGATCACCCTAGTTTATCTTATCATGCCAGATGGTACCAGGTTCTCTAATTTTGTTGTTCTCAACTTCTAATTACTAATATTTCCATATCATTTCTATTGCAATCTTACTCAATTTCCGCAACTTTCTTTTCTGCTTTTTCTCTACATTTCAACATGCTGTAAGTTGTTCAGCATACTTCAGCAAACTGAAAACTTCAACTAAATTCTAAATATATAAAACTTCTACTTTAAAGCAAATTAATCTCTTATCAAGCAAATAAAATTATGAAATCATTATAAATAGATCTTAAATCAATCACTCTATAAATGTTAATGTGTGTAATATATATGTAAGTATATGAATAACTACCTAGGTCTCAAGCCTGAACCTATCAACTCAAGAACCTGGGAAACATTGCATAACTTGAATTTCTGGATAAGTCAAATTATTTTGTTTTCCCCATACCCAGGTTTATAAGGATGTATTGCTTCTTGATCTGGAGATGTAGAATTCTGAATCCTGATATTGGGTGTTTTCAGACACGATGGACCCCGCCACAGCAACGGACTGCTCTGGGTTGTGGCAGGATACTGGTGGGAGGACCCGAGGGAGTGGTGATACCCATCATCGATGTGGTCCATCGTCCATTGGTTCCTCAGGTTCATAGTCTAAGGGTGCTCCTGGATCCGCAGCTCCACCTGGAAGTCCAGGTGGTGGCTGTGACGAAGTGAGTATTTCGCCAAATACATCTGGTGCAACGGCTTAGGCCTTATGTCTCAGACTCGGACCTTGCCAGCATCATCCATGCTTTTATCACCTCAAGACCAGGCTACTGCAATGCGCTCTATGTGGGACTTCCTTTGGTGAAGATCTGAAGATTGTAGTTAGTGCACAATGCAGTGACCTGTCACAGGGACAGGTCGCTGTGAACACATTACACCAGTGCTCCATTCTCTGCACTGGCTGACAGTCTTCCAGGCCCAATTCAGGGTGTTGGTTTAGACCCACTTATCTATGAGACTGACTCACCCCTTGGGTCTTGGATCGACCCCTACAATCATCTGGAGGCAGGGGAGCTTGGAGGTATTCCGGACGTGATGGGTGGCCACCAACAATCGAGGTTTTTTGGTGGTTGACCCTAGGCTGTGGAATGCCTTCCCAATCAGGATCTGAATGTCATCTTCCTTAGCCTCCTTCCGCAGGGGTTATTATTATTATTATTATTATTAATAATAACAAACATTTATATAGCACCAGCAGTGTACCTGGCACTTTTCAAAGTAATAAAATAGACATGGTCCCTGCCCATAGGGCTTACAATCTGAGAGACAGGAGCTGGGGGAGAGACTTAGGAAGGGGAACAGGGGAGAGAAAAGGGGTCTAACATTCATGAAGATGCGAGGTCTCAAGTGCACGTACTTGGCGTGGTTATGATGAGAATGACAGCAGGCAGGTCCATGTTGCAAGGATAAGGGTAAACCGATTGTAGGTATAGGAATAGTGGCTCAGCAGGATAAAGAGTCAGACAGAGCAGAGCAAAAGAGGTGAGTTTTAAGAAGAGATTTGAAGGTATGAAGGGAGGGGGCAAGGCGGATGTGGTTGTAAGATTCTGGCTATTCTGTCAGGCTTTTGGTGAGGGAGAGGGATAGGGTGGGTTGGGAGGTGGGTAGGGGGTTTGTCTTTTTTGTTTGAAAGGGTTTTTAATGTTTTATGGTTTTAACAGTTTTATTAATGTTTTTATCATGATGTGAGCTGCCCCAAGATGCACGAACAGGAGGGGGCGAGCATAGAAATATGATTAAATAAATAAATCTCTAAATGGCATGGGCCCTGCCTATCTGAAGGATTGCCTCATCCTCCAGGTTTTGGATTGACCCCTGCAGTTGGCCTCAAGGTCCCCTGGGTTTCCCGGGTGGCTACTATGAGGAGGGTGTTCTCAGTGACTGCACTGCAGTTGTGGAAGGAGGTCTGCATGTTCTTCACCTCCCCTCCTTCTGAAGACAACATAAGACCCGAATGTTTCACCAGGCTTTTGGTGAGGGAAAGGGGTAATGGGTGGGGGTTGAGTGTGGTGGGGATTTTTTTTAATGCTTTCTGGGTTTTATTGCTGTTTTTAGTATTTTTAGTGTAGTATATTGTTTTTAAGATGTTGTGAGCTGCCCCGAGCTGCTGTTCAGGAGGGGGTAGGGATGGGCGAATGCGGTTCAGATGTTCAGGTTTCGGACTGAACTCAGTCTGTTCAGAAGTCCAAACCGAACGTCCGAACCGAACTCTCGAATTACCGAACAGTTTGGTCGTGTTTGGATTAGTTCGGATGAATTCGGGGGCAGGAAAAACATCTTTTCAGGACCAAAAAATAGGTTTCGGTTCGGTTTTGGTTTTGGTTTCAGTGCAGTTTTGGTTTTGGTTTCGCTGTTTTTGACTGTTCGGCCAAGTTTGGCCAATCCGAACTCGGCTGAACCGAACCATCGAACCTGAACTCGGGTTTCGAACTGAACAAGCCAACAGCCGAACTGCATTCTGTTCACCCATCCCTAGGAGGGGGGGGGGGCGGAAAATAATCAATCAATCAATCAATTAAATAAATAAATAAATAATCTGTGACAGCCCACTTTACCCCCCCCCGTTGGGCAGCCCTTACCTGGTCAGTGGTGGCACTTAGCATGGGCTATAGGTTGGGATGGTCCCGACTCAGCCCAGGCTAATGTCATCACTGACTGAATAATGTCCCAGTCTAACATCTGGTGAATGCCTTTAGGTGTGACAATAAAATCCGGTTTAATCTGTACAAAAGGAGAACATGCATTGTGTATTGTTCTGGTCGCCCTATCTCAAAAAAGATATAGTAGAACTAGAAAAGGTTCAGAGAAGGGCAATAATTTTTTTTATAAAGGTTATGGAACAAAATCTTTACAAAGACTGGTAAGGCTTGATAAGGATAAGGCTCTTCAGCTTGGAGAAGCAACAACTGAGAGGGGATCTTATAGTACAAATAATGTTCTATAAAATCATCAGTGATGTGAAACGAGTAAATACTAAATAGGGAGTGGTTGTTTACCCTCTCAAATAGTACTAGAACTAGGAGACGCACCATGAAATGCACAGCATATTTAAAAACAAATTAAATAAAGTATTTTTTCGCTCAGCACACAATTAACTTGTGGGATTTGTACCCAGAAGATGTGGTCAAGGCCAGTAATAGAATTGGATTTTAAAAAGGATTGAATAAATACTTGTAGGGTACATCCATTAATGGCTATTAACCAAGTATGTATCGGGTACATAACCTCTTATTGTTGGGAGTGAGGAGTGAACAACATGGAATGGATTGACTCATGACCTGTTGGGTTCTTCTCCCAAACAACCAAGATTGGCCACTCTAGAGACAGGATGCTGTTGAGCTTGATGGACCATTAGTCTGACCAAGTATGGAACTTCTTATAATCTTATGTTCTTATAAGTTGAATTTTCAAGGTTTATAGATAGTGTATACCCGCCTAGCTAAAAATATCATGACTTTTCAGTGTATTAATGATTTCATAATAGCATTTGGTTAAAATACTGTAGTATATACCCTGTTAGGGCAAAACCTCATGTTAGTCAGGCTGGAGATGGGTGTTAGGGAACATAACCTTTGCCCATCCTGGCTGGTTAAGGCCAACCAGGAGACGTTGGAGCCGGTGCTTGTGGGGGTGATCAATGCCTCCCTTTGGGACAGCAGGCTGCTGAGATGCCTCAAAGAGGTGGTGGTAGGGCCCCTGCTCAAGAAACCATCTCTTGACATTGACTCCCGTCCAGCTACTGGCCAGTCTCTAACCTTTCCTTTTTAGGGAAGGTTATTGAGTGGTTTGTGGCTCAGCAGTTACAGGGGCATCTGTAATGTGTCGGTTTCCTTGATCCCTCACAGTCCAGCTTTCACCCGGTTATGGTACTGAGGCAGTGCTTGTGGCATTGTCAACGACCTTCACCATGAATTAGATCATGGTCGCTCAACCCTGCTGTTCCTATTAGATCTGTTGGCTGCTTTTGATAGCGTTGACCATGAGATGTTGGTGACCCATCTACGGGCTAGAGCTGGAGTGGACGGAGGTGTTCTTGAATGGTTCTGCTCTTTCCTGGCCAGAAGAATCCGATAAGTGGTGCTTGGTAAGTATTCTTCATCTTCCTGAAACTTCTCATGTTGAGTCCTGCATGGTTCCATTCTGTTCCCTCTCCTGTTCAATTTGTTCAATGCAGCTGTTTGGCAAGGTCATGAGATGGTTTGATGTTTGGTGTCATCAGTATGCTAACAACTAACTCTGACTCCCTTTTTCTTCTGGCTCAGGCCCCGCAATCTCTGTGCTTACCCAGTGTTTGGTGGCTGTGGGGGACTGGATGAGGATGAGCTAACAAACTGAATACCGACAAGATGGAGGTGATGTTAGTGGGTAAGGCAGTGGGTGTGGTTTCCTCCATCATTGACCTACACTGGCCACAGGTTCATAGCCTGGGGTGCTCCTTGATTCGCAACTATGTCTAGATACTATTTACATTACTATTTAATGTACATATGCAGCCCTTGGGGGAGGTCATGAGAGGGTTTGGGGTGCGATGTCACCAATATGCTGATGATAATCAGCTGTACCTCTCTTTTTCAGCTGACCCAGACCCTGCTGTTCGTTGCTATGCCAGTGTTTGGAGGCAGTGGCAGAATGGATGTGGCAGAGCAGACTGAAGCTCAACCCTGATAAGATGGAGGTGATGATGGTGGGAGAGCAAGGGAGGTGTCGGCCCCCTGATTGGGGGGGTGGGGGTTTGCCCTCCTATAGCTCAGCAGGTTTGGAGCCTGGGGGTGATAATGGATGCAGATCTCCGCCTGGAGCTGTTGGAAATTGACATTATTTTGTGCTCTGCACAAAACATTTTATGTTGTCCCAAAATATGAATTATGTGTTAACTGGGAAGATCCCAGGTTAACAGGGGGCTACTTTGAAATTGACATGATTTTGGGCCAAATTAAGTTACTTATTTCCCTGCTCTAATGTGCTGAATCAGGAGATGCTTCTGTTTGATTCCAATGGACCACTCTGTGTTAAATTGTAACCAAACCAAACTTGCCTTCCTGACTCTAACTGCTAGAGTATACTTGGGGGTATTGTTGTAAATAACTCTGTGTAACTGAACCAAAAAGATGCTTCCTTGACACAAATGTAACAGCAATATACGCTGGATGCAATTGCACCCATCATTGTGTTAAAATGTAACCAAGAACACACACTGGAGCTATAATACTTGGAATGTAATTTTATGGGCCAGTGGGATTGTCATTTAAAATTATGTAGCATGTTAGAAATTAGGCAAGATACTATTACGTATATCTGTGATGCATTTGATGTGAAGAACAGAAGTATGAGTAAAATAATTAGTATTAGCAATGATCAGAAGATGGCCTGAGATAGAACAAATTATGCTGGGGAAGTAATCAGGAGCTCTTGTTCCCCAAACAAACTACGTTGGTAATTCACAGGACTGATAACAGAGGCCAAGCTGAACAAATAAGAGTGTGGTTGTTATCAAACAATATATGATTCTCAGAAGGATGTGCGAACTACTTGAGGGTCAGGAAGCGTAACCCCCCATCTCCGGAGGGAGGAGGAGGGGACATGACTTCAATGGTCAGAACAAACCTCACATCATGACTAAGCACCCCAGATTTGGGGCAGCCAATGAGAGTTTTCCATAAGCTTAGTACTTACATCCCTTCACTCTGAATAATCATAAGACAGCCACAGCATATAAGGCTTGGCTCTGGATTAGTTCTTTGCCTTCACGGTCCTCGATCGCCAACCCCTTAGGGGGGGCCGACAAGCTCGGTGATTGCCCTTTTTGGGACCCCCTCTATCTAGGGGGGTTCTACAACAGCTTCTTGGCCCCCCCTGACTGATTTCCTCCTGAACCAGGCCATCGGCCTCTGATCACGTAAGAATATGTGCTTTTGTATGTATTTTTAGGTAGACAAGGGTAGATGGGTGCAAATGTGAATGCAAGTGTCTCTTGGGTATTGGTATGCTAAATTGTTCTAATATTATTGAATAAATGCTCATTTGATTGAATAAAAGACTCATTACTGAAATAGAAAAGAGTAATTCTCCCCCTCTCAAACTAAAGTATTTTCACTAGATCCCGAAGAATTGAAAGGGAGCTGCTTGCCTAAAGGTGCAGGAAGGGAGCTGTACCTTATCAGACAGGGACAGTAGCATATCTCTCCAGAGCAGATAGAGGCCTCACCCTAAGGCAGGATAGAGGAAGGGAGCTGTACCCTATCGAACAGGGACAGTAGCATATCTCGCCGGAGCAGATAGAGGCCTCACCTAAGGCAGGGTGCGAGAAAGGAGCTGTACCCTCCGGGACAGGGGCAGTGGACTCTCTTGACAGAGATAGGCTCCACCCTAAAGCAGTTGAACCCTTTTCCAATTCATTATAGAGCAACAGGTGGAGGTGGTGGTGAAGGCTGTTTTCCACCAGTTATATCTGGTGCGGAGGCTGCGCCAGTACGTCTCTGGCCTGGACATGGCCTCCCTCATCCATTCCTTCATCACCTTGAGACTGGACTACTGCAATGCGCTCTAATAGGGCTGCCCCTGTTCCTAGTTTGGGGGCTGCAGCTAGTGCAGAACGCGGTGGCCCGGCTCCTGTCGGGAGCACATAACACCTGTGCTCCGGACTCTGCACTGGTTGCCAATAGCGTGCCGATCCAGGTTCAAGGTACTGATCTATAAGACCCTTCACAGTCTGGGCCTCTCGTACCTCAGGGACCGCCTCACCGTTCGCGTCCCAGAGTGGCTCCTTTGTTCTGCCAGGGGTGCCTTCCTGGAGGTCCCCTGTGTTAAGCAGGGGGCCACAATGGAGAGGGAATTCTTGGTGGCTGGGTCGTGCCTTTGGAATTCCATCCCAGAGGAAGCTCACCTGGCCCCAAGCATTTTAACATTGGGTATTTTCAGATGTTACGTGATCACGGTCAACCACAGTGAATCACCATAATGTGATTGTGATCACAGAACATCTGTTGGGGGAACGGAAGTTCCCCCCCAGATATTCACCCCCATGAATCATGGGGGGGGAATCACATTCACCACGTGAACAGCGGTCCCAGTGGGACCGGCGCCATTTGCGTGGTGAATGTGATTCCCCCCCATGATGAAGGGGACAATAATGTCTGTCCTCTGGCCTGCAATCTGCTGTGGGATTCCAGGCCGTGGTCAACGTGGGCTGGCATTGCGGCCGCACTGTCCGCGGTGCCCTCCTGTCTCATGGAGGGCGGGCGGCCGGGACAGCGTAGGGGGCGGGGCTATACGGCCGCACATTGGGCCATGCAGCCCCGCCCCCCGGATTCCCCGCCGGGATCGGTCACCGTGTCTGTTGGCCCATTACACAGTGGCCCCAGCGAGGAATCAAAGGGGTGATTCCGTGCCGGGGCCAAACGGTCCCGTCACGTCTGAAAATACCCATTCTGGTGAGTTTGTAAAACCTGACTGTTTGCCCAGGCCTTTGGAATGAGAGGTGGGGAGGGTGGGTTAGGGTTTTTTATCTCCTTCCCACCCTTATCTTTTGTTTTACTGTTTTCCTAGCCCTGTTTTAATGGTTTCTAATATTGTGATTGTTTTAATTCTTATATGTTTGATTTTTTTAATATATATTTTTAAAATTGTTAGCCACCCCGAGCTGTTTTCAGGAGGGGTGGAATATAAATAGATAAATAAATAAATAAATGCTCAGGTTGGGGCTGTGATGAGGAGCACCTTCAGCCGCTGCACCATATAGCTGGTGTCGGCCGTATGTCTCGAACTCGGGCCTGGCCACTCTCATTCATGCTTTCATATCCTCAAGACTGGACTATTGTAATGCGCTCTATGTGGGGCTACCCCTGGTGATGGCTTAAAGACTGCAGCTGGTGCAGAATGTGGTGGTCCATTGGGAGCACATTACACCAGTGCTCCATTCTCTGTACTGGCTGCCTATAGTCTTCCAGGCCCTATTCAAGGTGTTGGTGTTGACCTATAAAGCCTTAAACAGCCCGGGTCCCACGTACCTGCAGGACTGCCTGACTCTCCAAGCCCTGGATTATCCCTTCTGGCACACCAGGAGTGCCCTGCTCAAGGTCCTCCGTGTATATCGGGGGGCCATGATGGAGAGGGCATTCTTGGTGGTGGTGCCGCTGTTATGGAATGCCCTCATGGTGGAGGCCCAAATGGCACCAATACTCTCCTCCTTTAGGAAGTACTGTAAGACCTGGCTGTTCCATCAAGAGTTTGACAAGGGAGACAGGTAGGGGTGGGTGGGTGGGGTTTGTTGGAAAGGGTTTTTTGACTCCTGGAATTGTTGGATTTATTTATTTTTTATATTGTTTTGAGAGTGATAAGATTATTGCTTGTTTTATTGTTGTTTTATTGTGATGTGAGCCACCCCCAGTCATGAGGAGGAATAGGGTACATTTTTTGTATAAAGTAAAAATAAAATAAATAAATAATTTCTGTCCATCTCTTGTGTCTGTGGGTGAAAACAGACATGACGCTAACCAGCCTTTAACCACCCTTGGTGGTTATTTATGCATGTTGAAGGGCTGTATTGTAGGGATGGGCGAACGCGGTTCGGAGGTTCGGAGTTCGGACCGGACTCAGTCTGTTCAGTCGACCGAACCGAACTTCCGAACCAAACTCGAATTTAAAACCGAACCGACCTGAATCTAATTGCCGAATTCGAATTTCAAACCAAACCGAACCAAACCGAATTTCCGAACTCCGTTCTGTTCACCCACCCCTACTGTATTGGTGCCCTATGCAGCCCTGAAACGTGCATAAGGAGAGAGTCTGTCAGTTCTGATTCTGAGAGTCTAAAGCAAGATGTAAGGGGAGCAAGAACCAGGTTTCCCTGTCTCCAGCCCATCTTGGACTCCCAGAGTTAGAAGGGACAGGATTTTACACACAAGCAAACTCACCTCCTTTGCCCTGCTGTCTGCTCTGACTCTCTGCTTCCGAGGGGAGAGAAGTGGACTGAAGACAGAGAAACCTCATGACAACTTAATCTGAATAACTGGTTTCTCCATCGACAGGTCCTTTTTCTTAAGGTCTTCTTAAATCAACTTTCTGATAAATTGAACTTTGTTATCTGGTAGGAGAAATTCAACTTAAGTGGGCTCCACTATACTTTTCATGTCTTTGTTGGTATAATAGGGCAGTCAAACTTATAGAATTATATTTAAGTCTCAAAATTGGGTCACACAGAGGGTGATTTCAGATGTGGCGGGGGCCCTATTGGCCCTGTCACAGAATCACCCAAATGATTCCCCGGCGGAATCAGACCAGCCCATCAACAGACGAGCCAGCAGATTCTGCCTGGCGCAACGTGCGGCCACACAGCCCCGTCCCCCCACGCTTCCGAGGCCGCTCGCCCTCCGGGAGACGGGCGGGCCGAGCAGCCAATGTGGTTGTGGTGCCCTCCTGCCCGCCCCCTGGGATATTGACCATGGCCTGAAATTGGTGGTGAGCATGGCAATTCCAGGCCGTAGTCAAGGGCCAGACGAGACGTTACCATAATCAACCACAGCGAATTCCACCATGGTTAAGTGTGGTAATGTCATGTCTTTTGGGGGCATAAAGTGATTCCCGCCAGGTGTTCACCCCCAGCGGGAATCACTTTGACCACGCTTTCGGAGATGGTTCCCGGACAATCCTCAAAAGCGTGGTTATTTTGATCCCTGCTGGTGGTTCGCTGTGGTGAACATCTGCTGTGGATCAAACAGATGTTATGGTACCATTCCCCACCACAGGGGATTTTCTGTGGTTCAGCGTGATCTCGTAACGTCTGAAAATACCCAGACAAAAGGTTTGGGAACCACTCAGTTAAATGCATTGAACAGAAAAGTCAGGAGGCAGGTGTCATTGCATCGGTCAGAGAGGAAGTAAAGAGGAATTCTTTATTAATTATTATTTATTTCATTTCCACCCCACCCCTCTGGCAAAAGCAATTTGGGGCGGCTTACAATCACAAGAAAGGTGTGCAGGGAACCATTTTACTGCAGTTTCCCATACTGTAACTAAGGCTCCTTGGAAGAATAACAGATTTTAATTGATGTATTTACAGTGTTTGCACACTCATTCCAAAAAAGGAACTGAAACACCATGTGATTTATCTGGTCCACTCCCAAGTAGCGCAAAAAGCTCAAGTGAATCCGAGTTAAAATTATCCACAACAAATTTATTGAATGCTTTCAGAACTAATGAATGAATTAGAGGAAATTATAGCCTACTCACAGATGTTCTTTGAGCACCAAGAAGCTACGTTTTTTAGGATAAATTATTCTTTGAAAATTATTCACTTAGATGTACATATTAATGGCTCCTAAATTGTCTAGTTTAAGCATGCTGGTGACATTTTCTCCTTGTAATAGACATCTGAATGCAATTATAAACTTTGGTATGGGATTCAGCTATGCATAAGGAACAGGGTAAAGCACCGGGATTATACAGGCAGGACAAACCTCCACTGTTAGAGACAATCGGTATTTTCACACATATGTGAGGATACTCACCCATGGAGCAGGTCTGGAGGTACATCCCCGCATCTGCCCATTTGTAACCCTGCCTGAGTCAAGTTTAAAATGATCCAGCAGCTGCTGCAGCCCACAATCTACCCGCACGGCACCCCTACACCAAACCATAGAGTTGTGGACTAGAGTGTCCACAGTGCTATGGTGTTTCCCTGTGCAACCCCTCCTCTCCCCGCTATGGTCTGAGCTGCAGCAGCCATCTGCCGAGCAGACAGACAGCAGCCCAGCCTTTGGCCCATGTCCCTGGTTTGGGCTGCCCACTCTGCTGGTAGTGCTCCCGGATGGTCAGGCACACTGCCAGTGGGGCTACCCTGTATCAGGGAGAGCCTGCCCTACCTCTGCTCGATCTGCATATATGGCGGGCTGCCCTGGTGTGAGGAGGAACAGAAGCATGCGTACTGTCCACGTGAAAACACCCAATGGGTTTTTGCCATTGACTTCAAATGATGGAAGGCTGTGCCCTAAGTAATTATTTTAAACAATTGCTGGTTGAGAAAGTTTTGTGCATCAGTACAAAAAGTATGTTCTAAAGAATCTGCTCCTGAACTTATGTTTCTTATTAACTTCACTAGGAGTAGGATTAAAATTACATACCTATATTTTAAAGAGCAGGATTATGGAAATGTAAAAGATAATGAATGTGCATTTACTCATGTGTATTGTCCCATTGACTGTGATATGACGAAGTGCTCGGCATCACACATAAAAGTCATACAGCTTGGACCTATGTTATTACAAATCCTGAAAAATACTTATTCTAGCTCTCATTGACTTGACTTGGACTACTCTGGAGTAAATAGTTGTACAACGTTTCAGCACAACTATTTCGGGCAATGCTTGGGAGTCGGATACCTAAGGAAATATGGTAACATGTTTTACACCTAATAGGAGTTACTTCTGATTTAGGAGACATAGGGTACAAACCAACACCCAACTTATGCCAGTGGCAGGCGCAGCACCAAGCTAGTCGGTGTGAGCTCAGTTGCGCAGGCGCACCATGCACCCAGCGGGCCATTTTGGAAGTGGTGCACCAATGCCCTGAGCGACTTACTGCACCAGCAGCATGAACACATGCCTGAACACCAGTGTGCTCAAACTGTGCCTCGCATAGGTGCAGTTTATCAGGGGGTGTTGGATTGCACCCATATTGTTTAAAAGAGCTTTGAAGCAGAAATTCAATTAAAA
This sequence comes from Sphenodon punctatus, assembly GCA_003113815.1. Taxonomy (NCBI): domain Eukaryota; kingdom Metazoa; phylum Chordata; class Lepidosauria; order Sphenodontia; family Sphenodontidae; genus Sphenodon; species Sphenodon punctatus. The sequence continues at coordinate 288,689 of QEPC01004484.1, forward strand.
ACTAATTTCATTTTTAAAAAAATTCCATTGAGTTTTTTAAAAATGCAGCAAAGTCCAAGGAAGAGGATTGACAAAAATCTATATTTACAGATGCTAGTAATCCAAATGTTTGAATTTAGAAATTCAGTATTTGAGCTGAAATAGGGAAACTTAAATTCTTTAACTTCTCCTGTTTAAATGATGCTTATTTCAGCTTGAAAGTTGAAAATATATGTCCCAAACACAAAGAGTGTAATGTGAATGTTTAGTTTTGAAACTTCAAAACTTGAAAGTGCCCGTTTTTAAGTTTCAAAAGCAGTTTTAATTTCTACGTGAAGACAACATTGTTGTAGACAAGCTGTACCTTAATGCTTGAAGGGACCATCTCTATTCATAAATGCTGGTCATATTGGGTAAAACCAAACATGACTTTGGCCTGCACTTTGACCCATTGTAGCCCAGGACCCACCTGCATGTGTGTGCAGACACCATCAGATGTTGGCATGGGATTGCCCTGGGCCGTGTTGGTGGCTAACCCAGCCTGGGACCTCAATATACAGCCATCACAACTGGACTAAAGTGGGCCAAAGCAAGCCATGGTGAGCTAACATGTCTGTTCCAGTGTGGTATACCTGGCCCATGGCTGCAGCATACCTGGCTGCCATGTCTGTGCCTCATTGACTACCATGGCTGTCCGTCATGGCAGTGGGGGCAGGACGCTGAGAGCAGAGCATGGGTGGGGCCACCTGGTTGCACTCCCAGGTCTAACTGGGCCATGTGGCCAGCAGGACAGATCCCCAGCCAAGGGCACATCAGTTCACTGTCCTGACCTAACCCAGGCTCTGTTGCGTATGAATTTCTACCCCAGGGTGGCCTGGGGAGAAGCCCCACTAGCCTTATGCTTGTTTTTACCCATTGACTGCTACATCAACTCCAAAGAAACAATTTTCTATCACAAGTGACGTATTTACAGAGTCCACCACCTCTAAAACAGTCTTTATCCCAGCCTGCCATACTGGGAATCTTCCCAAGCCGTAGGATCAGCTCCATCATAAATTACATTTAGCTCCCTCATAAGTAGTTCTATACTCATCTGCCCTCCCAAAAGGAAGTTCAAGACCTTTGTAATGGCAGATCCTAGAGACAAAACAACAGTTCTCTGAGCTTCTATTTTATCATGTCTTTCTTGTCCACAGTGGATGGAAAGGATAGCTTCTAGCTTCCACTCTCCTGACCTGTTTGTCTAGGTACCCCCCAACTCATCCCAGCCTCCTTCTCCCTCTGTGGTGGACTGTTCTTTATATCCCAACCATACACAGCAGTTCCCAATTATTAGTAGACAAAACTCTGAAACAGGTGCAGCTACTGTGACCAAGGCTGGCTTTATCACAAGGCAACCTGGGGCAAATGCCCCAGGCCCTGCTATTCTCTGTACTTGTTGGAGTCCTGCAATGGCCCACATTTTCACTAGGCAAGTGTGTGGGCCTCAAGAGGCCCCAAACATGAACTCTGGGGCCCCAAGGAAGGTGCCCTTGCATTTTATCTTCACCCTAGGCCCAGCAAACTATAAGGATGGCTCTGACTCTGACTGTGACTGTGACTCACCCAGCTGCACCACGATATAGGACCAATATTTTATTTCCCTCATAACACAGGTCATAGAATATTCTTTCAAGAACAAAATTATGGAGTGGCAAGAGCCACTCCATAGTTAAGATTACAATGCACTCTCCATTATAAAGCATGAACATTCTATTGCTTATAAAATTGGCAATAGATTATAAAGGAGAAATTGGCAAAATTATAAGGGGAAAATATCCTATTTGTCTGACATTTGGAAAACTGGGCCACTTGGATGTGGGGCACATTATGTCCAAATTTCATGCAAATTGGACAAAAACCAAAAACACTATAGCATTGAAAAGTTGGAGGAAAAATGCTTTTACTTTTGGTTTCAGATGCTTTCTGGAGAGTCGTCAGTACTTAATGTTGAAAGATTGCATTGGAGTTTACTGTTATGTAATTAAGGGGTGTTTCCTTAGTGGGTTATGGTTTTTGAATTTTTAAAATCTGTCTTGTGGTTTTAAATTTAGGAAAATCATTCAAGGCAATGGGAGTGTCTGTAATGTGTGTGCCCAGTGAGGGTGCTGTCATGCATGTAGTGAGGAATAGTGTGAGAGGGGCATTCAAACATGGCTGGTGGGATGGGGTGGGATGGGATGGGAGTTCTCCTAAGCTCTTTGGCTCTTGCAATCTATGGGAAAGCCAACAAAGTCAGAGAGGCATGTGCAGTAGCGAACCACCAGAGGGTGGAAGGGCGTGTCGGCAGCAAAGAGACAGAGTGGGAAGACAGAAGATGGCTTCCAGCCAGACTACAGGTGTATCTAAATTCCAGGTTGTGGAGGGGGAGGTGTGTGGGAGGACCGCATTGGGATTATGGCTGATGAGGAACAAGCTTTTGGTTGGGAAGTTTTAAAAAGAAATGGAGATTAATTGACTCAGTTAGAAAGCAGCAGAAGCAGACAGATGGTGGATGTGACAGGCTCAGCCTCAGCACCAAATTGTGACAAAAACTAAGCAGATCAGGAAGAAATGGAAACAGCTTAGAGCAGTACCCTAGGGGCTCCAAAAAAATCCCAGGTTTGAATTTTATCTGACTTTCAGAAACCCCAAAAAACACTAAAAAATAAAACAGGAAGCGAAGCAGTGGTCATTTTTAAAATGAGGTTGGGCAGAGGAAACAGGATCAGCATGTGATAGAAGAGACTTCCTCGACTCCAAATATGCTTTTTTTCACTCCCCCGCAATGTTCCCACACCCAGAAAAATAACCACTCTTAGACAAAATAATGGTTGGGATAGGTAGACGGAACTCTGCAGACATGGCACCAGCAATCAGGGAGTTTCTAGCCACCCCAGAAAAAAAAGTACAGCATACCAAAGCTCAGACACCAATAGGCATCCGGCCAGGTGGGCAAGGAGCACAGGCAATGCTGAATGATGGATGAACGCCACAGGTCACAAACAGCCATGCTCTCGCGGGCAGTCCAGGCTCAGACAGAGCCCCCAGAGCCTCCGAGCAGGAACTTGAACTGAGATGCAGCTGCCATGCTGCAGCACTCGGAGGGTCTGAGCCGCAGCGGCCATGGGGGCAGCATGTGATGCGGGGCTGGGGGGCTGGACAGGCAGACAGGGGCTGCCAAGACCAACAGATAATGGCAGGACGGGAACAATGGGGTCGCTGTGGAGGGATGCGAAGGGAGTGGGCAGCACACAGCTGGTGGCATGCAAGGCCGGACAGCCTCATGCATACACACGTGCAAGAGGAGATAGAAACGACAGCACGTGCATGCACAGGGAGTAGCAGTGGGCCAGGGACCAAGGCCCCAAGGCCATGGGGCCGCACAGGGTACCCCCAATGTGGGACCACAGCCAGAACTGGGGGGAGCGCAGCAGAGCCCCAGGGCACCCCTCCCATCACCACCACCACTGGGTGACAGCCCATGCAGTGGATGGAGCTCCTGGGCTGACTGCCCAACCAACAGGGGGGGTGTGGCCACCAGTGCTCACCCATAGGCCCCTGGGGGGGGGAGCATGCACATATGCAGCACAGGTGCATGGTCAGGGGTGGTAGCGAGCACACGATTCCCCAGCCACAGACCAGACCAACAGAGCGGCCACACCCACAGGGATGGATCACTTCCAGCTGGGAGCTCGCCTAGACTGCCTACAGGCGGTAATGGAGTGGTTCCGAGAGCACATGGCACTGCTGGGGCTCATCACAGAGGAGCTGGATGGGATGCACGTGGACCAGTGATACATGGCCAGGGTGGGGGCGTGCACCCGTCATGCAACTAGCAGGGCCAGACAGTTCCTAGCCCTGAGGACGGCACGGTGGCTCAGACTGGCCTACAGCAGGCAGCTGCTATGAGCCAACAACCTACCAGCTGGCAGCCGGGCGATGCTGTCCAGGAGCTCATGGGAGAGGGCTGCCAGGTAACTAGTGCTTCAGCTATCCATGCCCATCCAGAGGTGCATGTGGGCCGTGCCGAGGGCTCATCAGTGGTGGCAGATGGTGCTGGCAGGGTGGGACGATGTCACCTGGGTCAGACACTTCCAAATGGACAGGCGCACACTCATGTGCCTGGCAGAGCGGCTGCGGGAGTGGCTCGAGCCCCTGAGGACTGATATGAGAGACCCCATTCTCATGCCTCAGTTGGTCACCATTGCTGTGTGGGCCTTGGCCACCCCAGACTCCTGCCGGTCCATTGCCCAGCACTTTGGGGTGGGGCTCACAACTGTGGTGTGCCTGGTGTGAGACTTCTGTGAGGCTGTGGAGGGGGTGCTCATGGAGCACGTGATCCAGATGGTCGATCAGGACACCATTATGGTGGGTTTCCGGGACCTGGGCTTCCCCAATTGCCTGGGGGCGATCGATGTCACCCATATAGCGATCCTGCGGCCCCCAGATGACGATACGGCCGAGTACATCAACCAGCACGGGTACCACTCGCTACAGCTCCAGGGCCTGGTGGATCATTGGGGGTGCTTCCCAAACATCTTCACCGGGCACTCAGGTTGCAGCCATGACGTACGCATCCTCACCATCTCCCCGCTGTTTTACCGCATATACAGAGGGGACTTCGCAGACATGCGAATGACCCAGATAGAGGGGGTGATGATGCCCCCATGCATCACTGGCGACCTGGCATATCCCCTGAAGCAATGGCTGATGAAGGAATTCCCGGTGCCCGCCACCCCAGCTCAGCAGTGGTACAACACCTGTCTCAGCACCACTCACACCGTGGTCAAGAGGTCCTTCGGTGCCCTCAAGCAGCGTTGGCAATGTCTAGCCGGCCGGCTGGAGTATATGGTGGAGACCTCCTCCCTTGTCATTGGAGCCTGCTGTGTCCTCCACAACATATGTGAGTCCGATGGGGCCGCTCTGGAGAACCTCCCCCCCCGTCTCCTGCCTGGCCTGGTACCACCGAATGCTGATGTGCCCAACCCCCGCGAGTACCGCTATGCCAAGCGCATCAGGGCAGCGCTGGCTCATCACCTTGAGCGCCTGGCCCATCCCTGAAGCCCCTGTCACCTGGACCCTCCCAACCGGACCTGCACCACGACCGCAGCCACACTGATGCTGCTGTAGGCCTGTTCCTGCATGGAATAAAGTACTTGGACAGGTTTAGGTGTGTCACCGACCATTTATTGTTCTCCCACATTCCTGCCCCAGTCCCCAGTACACCCATGTGCCTTTGTGTTCATCCCCCCTCCCACTCCCCTTGGTGGTGCTGGGTGCCCCCTCCTTTCCTCATCCCCTATGCTGCCCTCCCCTTCCCCTCCCCCTTCCTCTCATGCCCCTTGGCTGGCCCCTCCCCCTGCCAAACTGGATGGCTGAGGCTACCGACCCCCCCTCATCCGAGGTGGAGGAGGAGGTGCTGTCAGCCGGCAGGCCCAGGAGACCTCCCCCTGTCCACTGCCCCTGGGGGGCCCATGCCCCTCCCCCCTGCACCATCTGTGGCCATATTAGGGCCTAGCAGCCTGGATGCTAGCATCTCTGCTGTGGGGGAACGGGTTCCCGGATTCCCAGTACCTAATGCTGTTGGAGTGGTGGGGGTTGCAGTGCTGGCAGGGCCTGTGGTGCAGCTGGTGGGGGTGGAGGGGGCACGCATCCGGGCACTGGCACGGCACCCAGCGGGGCTGCTGCCATGATGAAGGCACTCAGGGCCCCAGCCTTCAGGAGAGGGGATTTGCCCTGCTTGAGAGAGTGGTCCAGTTTCCGTCCCAGGTCTGTGGTCCGGCGGTCCTGCCGGTCAGAGTGGACCTGGAGTGCCTCAAGTTGCCGGTTCATGTCCCGCCTCAGCAACTGCCGCTGCTTCCTCATCTCCGCCACCAGCGCCCAGTCCCTCCCCTCCATCTGTTGCAGTGCCCTCATTGTCCCCTCCTCCAGCCTATTTACTGCTGCCAGCATCTCCTCCATCTGCCATTTGCTGGTCGCCACAAGGTCCTGTGCTAGGTCCTTGCTCCGCCTGCGCACCTGTGCTCGGTGGTCCCACATCCTCTGGGCTGGTGGTACTGGTGGCCCATGTCCATGGCCCTCCTGTGCTCGGTGTGGCTCTGTGGAGTGAAATAGGGGACAGTCCATAATGTTGGGTGCCATTCCCCACCCCCCCCTACCATCTCTGTGCTCTGGGCGCGCCTTCCCCCCCGCATGGGCATGACCCGCCTCCTTTGCTGCTCCCTATGCCCGTGCCCCATCCGTACCTTTGGGGATGTGGGGGACAGACGACTCCCTTCCCCTCCCACCACCTTGACCCCCTCCCCTTGGGGACTGTCCGTCTGCCCTGCCCTGCCCTTACCTGCTCCCTTGGTGTCTGTTACCTCCGAGGCTGGGTGGTCACTGGGGCTGGTGTCTTCCTGGTCTCTGGCAGGCTGTTAGGGTCAGGGTGATGGTCTCCTCCTCCCCCTCCCCCTCCTCGGAGTCCGCTGGGGCATGTGTGGCCTTGCCGGAGTTCGGGCTGTGGATGTGCCGGCCGCATGTGCCCGAGTCCCCTGGCATCTCCTCCGTGGTGTTGGTGGCCGATTCCGGGGCTTGCTCGGGGATCTCTGGCTGCAAGGGGGGGGCTCCTCTTCCATGCGCCACTCCTACTGGGTGCCCCCTCCTTCCGGGTGCTGGGCCACTATGGAGCCCTTGCAATGCAGCACCTGACTCAGCGTGTCCATGTAGGGGGAGGCACGTGTCACTTGCCCAGAGCACCGGTTGTTGTCTGTTATGTCCTTGAACCCCATTTTCAGTTCCTTTATTTTAGTCTGGCACCGTGTGGGCATTCTATCATATCCATCCTCCCCCATCTCCGTGACTATCTGGGCGAACACCTGCTCGTTCCTGGCATTGACTGCCAGCTCAGCCTAAATCTTGGGTGTCGCCCAGATGGCTATGAGGTCGTGCATCTCCTGGAGCCCCCACTGACCCCCCCCATGGTACCAGCACCTGTGTGCCAGCCCCTCTGCTGCCTCTTCCTCCTCTGTAGTCATTGCCATCTGGCCCTGACTCCCTCCGGCCTCAGCTTCCTCCAGGGCACGTGCCCTCTTGCAGGTCTGTTTGGGGTACAATGGGGGATGTTGGGTAGGCTCCTGGTGACTGTGGTCCCTCCATCCATTCCATGCACCTCCTCTCCCCAGCTCTGACCCACCCGCTCCCAACTGTACCCCCTACCTTCTTCTGGGGTGGCCCCGTGTGCTGCTGGTTGTCCCCTGCTGGGCCGGGTTTCCCCTCCTCCTCCTGCTGCTGCTGCTGCTGCTGCTGCACCACCTTCTCCTCAGCCTCTCGCTCCATCCTCCTCTCTGTTTCCTCCACCCTTCTCTCCATCAACTGCTCCACCATGTTCCCCTACTGCAGCCTGCCCTTTAAATCTCCCTCTGCGTGCCACTTATTGTTGGTTGCCTAGCAGTGACATTGCATGCCATCACCACGGCCCATGGTCATTTCCTTCCACTATGGCCAGGGGTTTCCCTTCAGACATTACGTTTCATTCACCCCTGCCATGGTGAGCATTCACCACACTTCTCGACCTCCTCCCGCCCCGACCTCACGAAGGATGGTTAGGTTCACCCTGGCCCGTGTTTGACTGTGGTGAACATCTGGATGCGGGCCAACAGACATGCAAGGCTCTTTCACCACCACCCATGTTTGACTGCGGTTGACTGTGGTGAATGCCAAAAATGTAACATCTGCAATCACCCAAAAACAACTGAGAATAATGACAACGATAATGAAAATGAAAAATTCATTATTATTGTCGTTATTATTAGTGCTGTGGCAGTTGGGTTTTGGAGGGAAAATGTGGAGAGGGGAGGAGGGAGCAGACATCTTCGAGCCCTAAACTTGTTGAACTCTTGAACTGTGCCTATGTTGGGAGGGGC
>QEPC01004484.1:296692-328172 GCA_003113815.1 Sphenodon punctatus
GATAATCCATTTAGTTCATAGCATTTAGAATAGTTAATAGCAGTTAGATTTAGTGTAGATAGATAGATGTAATATTAGATAAAAAAATAAATTAAAAAACCCATATAAAAACAAAAAAAACAAATAAAAAATAAAAGAAAACCATATAACCCCCAATAAAAAACCAAAAAAACCATATAAAAAACAAAAAAACACCCATAACAACATTTCCCGAACGGCTGAAAGGCCAAACTGAACAGCCGAACGGCCTAACCGAACGGCCTGTTCAGACGACCGAACCAAACAGCCGAACCCGAACTCGGCGAACTCGGCGAACTCGGCGAACCAAATGGACGAACCGAACACAGCCGAACCGAACTGCTGAACCGAACGGACGAACCGAACGCAGCCGAACCAAACGGCCGAACCCGAACCACGATCTGTTCACCCATCCCTACTTCTCAAGAGTAGTGAATGAATATGATGTATAGATTCTTCTTGTATATTTTGCCTTAAGCCATGTCAATGCAAAGATGACAGCTGTTGTTGATTTACCAGGCATGAAAAAAAGTGATTGTCACTGACCATTACTTTGCATCACAGTCTTTTGTCTTCATCATAAAGCTCATAAGTTTATTCCACTGATAAATAAATACTATAGTAATGTATATCACCTTTCCATTTGAATGCTGGTACTAAGGTGCTCTGTCTGTTGTCACTGTTGCAAAATTCTTATCTTCAATGTCTTTGCTTCCGTACTTCACTCATTGGGATTTTGCTATTTTACATATTATTTAAAGTTTTGAATGTGAATGTAATTGGTCTTTGTGATGTAATGAATGATGTAATCAGATTTCTATTCAAAACTTCAAAAACCACACCAAATAGCACCACCAAAGTGAACGAAGTACCAAATACCAAAATTCCAAAGTGACCGAGGTATTGAATACCAAAATATCAAACCAGTACAAAACAAAGATTCAAAACATCTAAATGAAGATGGAAGCAAATACCACGTGGTATCTATTTCATTCAAATGGATTTGAATATACGGAATTAGCTGAGTTTGTTATTCAGATTGGAAACTAAATTTCAGCTCCAATTCTAAAGAAACCTGCTGAGGCTTATAAAAGATGACAATTATGCTTTGCAACATAAAGCCCTTTCTCCCTCCCATCATGTTTTGTTACTGTGTTTGCTTTTTACACCAGAAGTTATTGTAAGACTTCATTTCCATGGCAACACTATGTGAGATATTTCATTTGACGGCATTCTTTGAACTCCCACTGCTTCCCTTTTGAAGTCAAAGCAGGTTGAGATGCACAGCTGCTGATGGGTGGTTCACAGTAAGTCACAGAAATGGACCCCAATCAACAATGGTCTCTTCATATCTACTTTGTTACATGTTTTCTTACATAATGCGAGTCCACTATAAAGTGTTATGGAGGCTTAATAAAACATATGCATTATGGGCAACAGGATTGTCAAGGTTGTCTTATAGTGTGAGATCTTTAGAGCATTCTTTCTCACAGTACTATCCACACTGACCTTGCTAAGCAAAATTTGAAAATGTTTGTGAGACAGTCACATTCTGAAAAACATGCTTTATAGCAAAATATTAAGAGGCGCAGTCTGTTTAGATTATCTTAGAAAAGGTACGCTTACTCAAACACTTTTCTTCTTACAGAGCCAACATAAATGAAAGCTCCTCCCATAACTAGGCAATTTGATGCAAAGTACCATGGTACTTGGAAGATGGTATTGTATTTATCAAAGAACATCCATAAAATGTCTGCAACTTTTAGATGAGAGTGAAAACTGTGCCTTTACCTAAAACTAAAAGGGATGTTGCATTTTATTGGACACAACAGTGGACTACAAAGATCAGATTAGATGCCTAATCACCAGCATGAAAATCTGGTGGCTATTGTTTTTAAAGTGTTATTTTAATACAAACACAAGATTTGTCTTAGTAACTGAACAACACAGTACTGCTGCCAGCTCATTTTCATTTCATATTTTATTTCCTCCCTAGGGCTAATACCTTCAGTGAACATCAAAGGAAAGATTTACACTGCAGGGATTAGGGGTGTGCACTACGTTTTCGTTATATTGATGATGATAACTAAATTCTTTGTTTTTGTTGTTGTTGCAATAACGATAATGAAGATAAATAATAACAAAATCAAGAACTATAACGAAAGTAGTTATTGATTTCATTATTGTCTGGCAGGTGTTTTTTGCAGGGAAATGTGGAAAGGGGAGGAGGGAGCAGACATCTCGGACCCAGAAACAGTTTTGAACTCTTGAACTGAGACTGTGATGGGAGGAAAAGGACCTGATGGATGTAATCGCTGGCCAATGACAGTGCAAGCAGGTCCCAGGCAGTTGCATGGCACACTGAATCTCTGTACCTCTTGTCTCCCATAACCAATCACGGGGGCTCTGGGGAGGGCACTGCAGCCCTTTATGTTGCAGGGCCAGGCTGTTTGATTCTTGTTCTATGTTAGCTCTTGCTGTGTCAAGTTGCAATTACAGAACTCTGGTCTGGTGCTTGCAATAAAAATCATTCGCAGCCCTCAGTTTTATATCTTACCTTTCCTTATACCTTATTAGGTGTAGTTTTAGGTTAGACATACATATTAGTAATTTGATATTACTACTGCATTATAATGAGAAAGGGAGGAAGGAATTCAACTTCTGAGAAGTCTGGGACAGGTGTCTGCTGGCACTTCTGCCACTGGTGGCAGCCCACAATGGAAACAATACCAAAAACAAAACCTTAATTATTGCTCAAAATAGATACCGTCACTGATAACAAAAAACAAAATTTCATTAATAACAATAATGAAAATGACAGTTTTTAATAATGAAAAACAAAAACAAAAAATTACATGGGTCCTTGTTGCACACTCCTAGCTGGAAGTATACACCTAAGCAAAACACACCTTCAGAAAACTACCCCAGAAATGCATTGATTTTCCCATGGGGTATATTTTCTACCCCAGCCAATGTTAAATATTCCCCATGTGTTGTTGCATAGAAAAGTTCCCCAAGGCACATGTAAATGCATCTATCAACCTTGGCTGATGGCTCAAACAAACATTGCTGTCCTTCTAACACTCTTAATAGCTCTTAGGGAGAGGCTACCCACAGAGACAAACCCTAGAGAGTGGCAATCCACAGAGACGAAGTGTCTCTATTTTCACAAATTATTGACTAGCCCCAGTGGTGCCAACTTCCCAAAAGGGGTAAGGAGTGTTTGATCAATTTCCCAGAGGTTTCCCAGAGGTTTTGCTTGTATTTAAGGGGCCTGCAGGGTGGCTGTCTGTTCTGAAGTGCAGGGGGAAAGGTGGGCAGAAGCCCACCCATGGGGACTGGCACCATGGTGCCAATCTCCTCAAATATGTCACTGTGTGTTAGCAGGGCACGGGCTGTGTGGGTATTGTAAAACACACTTACTACTTTTACCATAAACAAGGATATTTGAATGGGATAACATTTACACCCCAAACCATAACAATGAACTTCGGATGGAAAATACACTCCAAACACTAAAAACATTTTTACAAACATGACAATGGAGCAGGGTTAAAGTGGGATCCTGATAGAGTCAGTAGGGGAGGGATGGGATGGGAGGGATGGGAGGGGAGGGGAGGGGAGGAATGGGATGGGAGGGGAGGGGAGGATGGGATGGGAGGAAGCTTGGTGAGGTGGAAGCAGAGAAAATTTGCTTTTTTCCCCCAGTCATTTATTTTGAGTGTGCCAAAGATTTCTCATGCAGATACTCCTCTATTTCCAAAGCCTTGAGAAGAGTGTGGAACACTTATTGTTGGGAGCAAAGGCTAATCCAGTGGGCAGTGGAAGCTGGTGGGTTCTAAGACTGGTGGGGTGGAGGGCAGGGCCAGAAGTGGGAAGGGCCAGACCAATGGTAGGCGGAGCCAATGGTAGGTGGAGCTAGGGCTGAAGCGGCAAGCTGTTTCAGTAACTTTTTCTGAGGAAAAAGCTCTTCTGCAATGAGTGGCATGATGCAATACAGACGTTAATTCCGCTACTTTCATTCTGCTAATTCCGCCGTTCTGCTACTTTCATTCCGCTACTTCCAAAGACTGCGAAAATAGCATAATAATGTTTTTTCTGACAGTTTCTATCTTCTACAATTTCCACCAGCACTGTGAAGTAACAAAAAATACTTGTTCCGACAGTTTCCGCGATTATTCTGACAGTTTTCGAATTAGCGGAATGCCGGCAGAATTAGCGGAATGCCGGCAGAAAAGCTATGGAACGGCATAGGCAATTCTGCAATGGTGGAATGAAATAGCAGAACGAAAAAAGGAGTTACCGCTTCAGCCCTAGGCGGAGCCAATGCAACAGTTAAGCCAGTGGCATGGCTTAACCCAGCAGCAAGGAGTTCCCAGGGTTAACACTGGAGGGAGATTACATTAGTTAACCTTAGGATCTCCATGTTGCTGTGTGAAGCCCTGCCACTGGGGGATAGGGTATCCTGTCCATTTTCTCTCTCCCACTGGGTCCCATTTCTCCCTAGCAATATAAAAAAGAGATCATGTTGCCATCACCTACCTTTATCCTGTACCCTCGAGTCCTTGATTTGTGTGCCCTCCTTGGCCACCTATAGTCTTCTGAAACTGTAGGCTTTGAAACAAGCCTTCCTTCTGACTTGGAGAACTAGGAGGACTGAATTAGCTTTCCATCCTGCGACAAGCCAAATAAGAAGAAATGAAAGGGAAGAGAAGTCCAGGACAGAGGAGAAATAGGAGGGAAAGGGTTTTGTTTTGGTGCACAAGAAGAGGAAGGGGAAAAGTGGGGAACAGGGGGAAGGGGACTCTGTTTTTGTTGAAGCCATGTGTTTCTTTGTCCTAGAAACCATGATCAAAGAGGAATACAAAAACAAGCACAGAGAGTGACAAAATTCATTTCCAGCAAGGAGCAGCAGCACCCCCAGGAATTGCCAGCAAGCTCCATACAAATAGAAATCTACATTGTATCCCTGGCAGCCAAATGCCTATCCAAACAAATACGCCTTTTTTTAAGTTTGAGGAGTTGCAGATCTGGAATGCAACTAAACAAGCCCCATCCAAACCAGCATCCCTAGTACCTACACTGTATCCCCAGCAGCCATATGCCTGTCCAAACAAGTAGGACTTTTAAAAAACATTTGCGGAGTTGCAGGCCTGGAACGCAACCAAACAAGTCCCTTCAAAACAGCAGCCTAGGCATACCCCCTGATCTCATCTTGCTGTATCTTATCCACCCTGCCTGGGTCGGGGTTGAATAAACTAAGTTTAAACAATGTATTTCTGTTTCTCCACAAAACCCCAGACAAGATGCTCAAAAGCACACAGTCACAGCAGAGAGGGAAAAAACTACTTTCCAGCAGGGGGCAGCAGTGAAACAGCAAAGGTACCATTTAGTCACAACCAGCGGACCCACACATTTATAAAATGGCCTCTCTACTCATGCTTGGGAGAAGAGAAGGAAATCAGAAAAGTTGGTCTTTGTGGACCTAGATGTTTTTGTATTATGTGTGTTGGAAGCCGCCTCGAGCTGCTGTGGCAGGAGAGTGCGGGATATAAATTAGAGGTGAAATGAAATGAAAATGAAATTAAATACATCATGCAAACACAGAGCAAGCAAGGCAAACCATCTTAAGGCAACTATATTATGTGCAGTCCTTAGCAAACCATAAAAGCAGCAGTGAGCGATTTCCACTTGCTCTCCAAAACATGCTACGCAGCTCTGTTGCAATGTACCAGGCAAATGCTGCAACTATACAGGGACCACTCATGCAAGAACTAGCGATTAGTGGAAAAAGCCTGCCACAACATTCCACCAAACTGCAAAGGGTTGGGCCATTTTAAAATGCAAGGAACTTCCCACACAATTGGAAACCCTTCCAAGCAAGCCCCTATGTCCCCTACCTGAAAAACAGAAAGCAGATAGTTTATGTGAAAAACAGTCAAGAAAGCGACCAATTTTAACCAAGAGTAGCCATTGCCTTTGCACATGCTTGGGAGAGCAGTGGGGGAAACCAGCAGTGCACATGCGAACACAGGCACTGGTTCCCAGCTCCCAGCCCCCCTGGCTCCTCCTCCTCCCCAAGGCCTCTGGCTTCTATACATGTGCCCAGGGAGGCACAACAACAACACTGAGAACACTCAGATGATGCTGATCATCTGATTGCTGAACTTGGAGCACTGGAGTGGGCTGCTGGCTCCCCCCACCCCCAGAAGCACCATCAGGACTCAGGTGAGGTGTTTCCCCCCCTTCTTTTTAAAAGCAAGGAGATCATTCAGAGGGAGGGATCAGACCAAGAGGGGAAGTGCCCCTGACTCCCTGAAATGTGCACCATGTCTACTAGTGGGGTACCAGTCCACTGCCAAATGTTGACTGACTACCCAAGTCTGTCACTGTGTTATGTCCATATCACCTAACACAAGAACGGGAGCCCAGTTTTGCTTCTATAAAAGAGCTTTTTATTACAAAACCCAGTTATACCACTTCACCTCTCTAGGGGGATTCTCAGAGAGGACTCTCATCTACCCATATAAGTTTATTATTTATTAATACAATTTAATACCCTGCCCCCTCTGGTCCATGGCAACCCGACATCTTTACCCACCCATCACCCATCCTCCTCACCAAATGCCTGGTAAAATAGCCATGCCTTTCACCAAGGTCAGAAGGACAGGAGATCTGGGGACAAATGGACCGCCAGCAGGAAGGAGTGCCACAGCCACAGTGCTGGCACTGAGAACACCTTCTCCATCATCACCTCCCTGGGAGATCCAGGAGATCTCAAAAAGGGTGTCCCTGGCTGACCACAGGGGATGTTCAAGGACATGGGGGATGAGGTGGTCCTGTAAGTCCCTCACCAGGGGGTGAGGTCTCCTGCGGTAGTCTGGGTCCAAGCCATATAGGGCTTTAAAAGTAAGAACCAACACCTTTATTCAGGCCCAGAGGACTATAGTTATCCAGTGCAGTGAATGGAGCATCAGTGTTATATGCTCCCAGTGACCCGTCCCCATAAGGAGACGGGCCACTGCATTCTGCACCAGCTGCAGTCTCCGAACCATCACCAAGGGTAGCACCACACAGCATGTTGCAGTAGTCCAATCTCAAGCTAATGGTGGCAAGGTCGGAGTCATATGGCCGTAGCCATAGTAGATGTACTAGATGTAGCTGGCAGAAGATGTTCCTCACCACAGATGTCACCTGGGCATTGAAGTGGTGCTGTGAATCAAGCTGTTAATAGTTAAAAGACTATCATAAAATTACCAAACACTTTCATAGGATACCACAGACTGGCACTCAACATCATAATCAGGAAACAAAGGATGAAAAGACTGACTAACACAAGGACAAGGATTTAAACACAGGACTCCAAGTTCTGAGTCTAACATGTAGATTTTTCTACAAAGATATACTTAAGATTCATCTAATGTGTTTGTAACACCACAGAGTGAAGATTAGGTGTTTGAAATTTAGAACTTCACAGATTTCATAACGGAACAGCTAGATTGATATTCCTGCCTGAAATAGTGCACTAAATGTGATAAAGATAGTTTTCAGGCCAGCTCTACCTTTAGACAGAAATAGGCATGGAAGCAGAGTCTGCCAAACCTGTCACAGTACTGACAGAGCACTCAGGAAGCCTCCACCTCCCACCCTGCTGAGGAGCCTCCTCATCCCAATGTGTCCTCTCCCTCCCCCCTCGCCTTGGGGATCCTAGTCTTCCCATCCATCCCCTGGGGGCATAGAGTGACAAAATGCCTATGGCCAGTCACATTCACAGTAAAACATCAAACAAAATTAATCCTTTGGAATAAGTACACCATCTGTCAGTCTCCTCCAGCAATGCACTGAGTGTCCAGATCTTCTAGTTCCAAATCTCCTAAATGGTCTTGGCATCACCTATCAGTGGGACCACCTCATCCCCCAGATTCTGGTTCAGCCCCTGAATTCAGCTGGGGGATGGCCTTCTTGATGTCCCTCATGTACAACATGGGGATGACATTAGAGAGGCTGTTCTCAGTCATAGTACCTCAGCTGTGAAACTCCTTCCCCAGTACAGGTCTATTTGTCCTCAGATCTGCCCTCCTTCAGTCATCAATGTAAGACCTATCTTTTTCACCAGGCTTTTGGCAGGAGAGATGGGTAATGGGAGGGGGGTTGGGATGGGATTATTAATTGTTCTCATATTTTTATATTTCCTGTTATTTATACTTGATGTTTATATCTTATGTTCTTATATTTATATACACGATGACTGTTTTGTACACCATCCCGAGTTGCCAGAGGCAGGAGGGGGTGGGATAGAAATGTTAGTATAAATAAATAAATAAATAAATAAAGTTCAAAAGTGACTGTTACCCGAATAGAAGAACACTCCACTACTACCAATCTGGTGAAGAAGATTTGGCCAGTGCTGATACTAGGCCTAGTAGAGCAAGTTCTCTTCTTTTGACACACATAGGATTCACTATGGGCCACCTTTGCTTACATCAACAACACTTTGCAGCACTTTCATGGTGCAAATTCTCCTTGAAAGGTCACTATTGGTATTTACAGACGTTACGAGATCACAGTCAACCACAGTGAACCATGGTAAATCCTGCGGGGGGGAGTGGGGAAGCACCCTGAATGTCTGTTTCGCGGGCACCAGATGTTCACCACAGTCAATTCCCACCAGCTGTCAAAAATAACCATGCTTCCAGAGCTCTGGCCTGGACCATCTCCGAAAGCATTGTCATTAGCTGGAGCTGGCAGTCAACCAACGGAATGAGCATGCTTTCAAGGAGATCGTGTGGGAACTGGAGGTGGCAGGGCATCACAGTACAGTGGTCCAGTGCTGGGCAAAGGCCAAGAAGCTAAAGAAGTGGTACAAGGTCATCATGGACAACTACCGGCGGTCTAGGCATGGAGCCCAGACCACCCCCTACTACAATGCCCTGGAACACTATCCTTCACATGAAGGGGTCCATAGTCACCCCATGCCTCGTGGGGAGCGCAGTGGTCCAGGGCAGGGAACAGGCCAAGGTACCCCCTCCCCTTGCCACCACCGGAGAAGACCCCAGCTCCAGGAGCCCCAGCCGCCAAGAGGAACACCCTGGGACCTCAGGGACAAGCAGGCCCCCCTCTAACTCCAGCCTCAAGAGCCCCCAGTGGCGGTTCCTAGCGGGAGGATCCAAGGCCAGCACCCTGGTCACCATTAGCCAGTGGACACAGGGGGACCTCAGCCACACCAAGGGGACGGCCTTGGAGGGCTCAGAGACCGACATAGAGTGTAAGCTGGCTGGTGAAACAGGACCCGGACTGGGGGGGGATGGCCTGAGGGGGGGAAGGGGGCACATGGACCACGGGGCCGCCATCAGCAACCCCCCCAACACCCCGGGCTACGAAAAGGGGTCCAGGGTCTGGCGGGGACACAGACAGCCAAACACCACCCACCCCTCCTCATATCCGCACAGGGCATGGGACACACTGGCACCCGCAACAGCCAGGTGAGGGGAATGGAGGCGAGCAGCACCAGGACCAACCAGAGGCCCCAGGTGAGGCAACACGAGAAGGGGGGAGGTCCAGGGAGCCCGGGCAGGGACACCGGACACTGGGGTTGGGCTGCCCACAGGGGGAAGCCGGGGAGGGGGCCCCACTTCCCCCCAGAGGGGGGGCAGGGGCCCCCTCCCACGGTACAGAAAGGGTGTGTGTGCATATGGGGCAACTAACCATCCCCTACCATGCATCCCAACAGGGCTACCTGCCAGCGAGCAGCAAGGCGAATCCATGCCCCCAGCCCAATGGATGAGGGAGCTCTGGGCACGGGAACGGCACTGCAGGGAGGAGCAGGCGGAGGACATTGTCTTATCCACCACGGAGCAGGACAAGAGAATGATCGAGGTCATTGACCGCATGGAGGTGGCCACTGAAAAGGCCGTGCAGCAGGCGGAGGCCAGTGACTGGAGGCTGCAGATGGAGGTGTGCCTCGAAAGGAGGCAGGAGCACCGGGAGAACAGCAGGCAGGTGGAGGCATGGACCAGTCCCATGACATAGGCACCTCTCTGCTGCTACACGTGGGTACTATGAGTGCCTATGTCATGGCACCCACCTTGCCGGGCAGCCTACCTGCCCCAGCCCCCATGCCGGGCCCCGCGGTGTCCCCAATGCCTCCACCACTGCCCCAGCCACTGGCATGCTCGCTGGGGCCATGCTTCCGCCTACTGTTCCATGTAGGCCTCAGGAGGGAGATGCCAGCCAGGGGGCCCCTTCTGGCCTCGGGCCCACCAGCCATCCCAACACTGCCTGACCCACAGGACACCGAGGCCTCTCAGGACACCGTTGGGGACATGGAGAGTGGTTGGGGAAGGGAGCTTCCAGAGCTCCAAGGTGCCCATCGGGCGGACGCGAGGGAGGCCCCGAAGATGGTGGGGATGAGGGAGATGCGAGAAGGGGGAGGGCAGCCTGAGGGGGGGGACACCGGGTGCGGGGAGTGGGCGAGGTGGTTGTAGCACATGTATACGGGTGACACAATAAACGCACAGGCACCACAATCATCTTCATGTGTTTGTTCGTGGGTCTGGGGTCAGGGGCGCATTGATGGGTGGGGGTGCATACAGGGTGCTTCCGGGGGCCCAGGAGTGCTGGGAGGTGTGTGCGTGGCCTCAGCCCTCGGCATCCCGGCTGATCCACCTCGCTAGGGTGGCATGGATGCGCTTTGCATATCTGTACTCCCACAGGTTCTCAGCATTCACAAAGAGAGGCACAGGGTCAGGAGGGCGCTGGGGCACAGGATAAGTGAGGGCAGCCCCCTTGGTCTCACACACTCTGTGCAGCACACAGCAGGCACCGATCACAAGGGAGGAGGTCTCCACTGTGTAGTCAAGCCGTCCCTCAAGGCTCCTCCAGTGATGCTTGAGGGCCTCAAAGGCCCTCTCGACCATTGTCCTGCTTGCACACAGGAGAGTATTGTAGAGCGCCTCCACTGGGTTCCTGGTGATTGGGTACGCTTTCATCAGCCAGAAGCTAAGTGGGTTGGCTGGGTCTCCCAGGATGCAAGGCGGCATCATCACCCCCTCGATCTGGGTCATCCCCATGTCCGTGAAGTCTCCGCAGTACATCTGGGCATAGAAGGGGGAGATGGTCATGATCCGGGCATCGTGACTGCGACCAGAGTGGCCCGTGAAAATGTCTATGAACTGACCCCGGTGGTCCACAAACACCTACAGCTGCAGGGAGTGGTACCCATGTCTGTTGACATATTCCAAGGTCTCCACAGCAGATGGGTTCAGGATCTCTATGTGGGTGCTGTCCATGGCGCCCATACAGTTGGGGAACCCACCAGCCACAAAGCCGGCCATCAGGGCCTCCTGGTCCACCAGCTGGATCACTCGGTCTAGGAGTATGCCCTCCACCATCTTGCAGATGTTCCGCAGGAACCCGACATCGGTGCTCACCTGAACGCTGAAGTGCTGAAAGATGGAGCGGCAGGCGTCGGGTGTTTCGAGGGCCCAGACACCAATGGCCACCCACTGGGTCATGGGTATAGGGGCCCGCATGGAGGTGGCCTTCCACTCCAGCCAGGGCATTAGCAGCTCCATGAGCCACAGGAGCATGTGCATGTCGATCCAAAAGTGCAATCTCCAGGTGGCCTCGTCTCATTGGGCAAGGGCCCTGGTCCACCACCCCTGTGCCTGCTCCATGACCCATACCCGTTGGTCTATGGGCATTGAGAGCAGGGCTGCTCCACCCATGGTCTCCCTCCATGACCGGAGCCAGCCTCATGGAGTGCTGCAACCCGACCCCGGGCACAGAGGAGGCCCAGTCGGGCTGCCCCGGACACCTGTTGGGCCCTAAGGTGGGCCAGGGAGCAACTTCACCCATGGTGGGTTCTTGGGGCCCTTGCAGCATTCCTGGCCATGCACACGTGCAGCTGGGCTTCCAGGTGCACCTCTGTGGTCTGGATGCACAGGAAGCCTGTGTGGGAGCAGTACCACTCTGCACGCATGGCTAGGAACATCCCACAGACACCCAACCGGCCCAGCTCCATGGTGAAGGATGACCCGGGTGGGTTGGAGCCGCACCTGTTGTAGGTTGGAACTGGTGTAGCCCTGCCCTCCGGTCAAACCCTGCCAACCGGTCTCGGGGCCCCGGGTCGCCCTGGATGCTCCCCAGACTGGAAGGCCCGCTTCCTGCAGGGCCAGCGGGACAGGGAGGTCGCGGGTAGCCCACTGCCTGCACATGCCTTCCCGGCAGGGGGCATTGCGCTTGGTCCTGCCCTCGGCCGGGCGTGCGCGGACAGCAGCTGCATTCCTGCTGACACCACCTCCCATCTCTCTGTATCGGCTGCCTGCTGTCCTGGGTGCCTTGGTTGGTGTATAGGATGCCCTGTCTGTGTGCTCTGTTCCAGCAGCCCACGCCTAGCTCTGTATCCGTACAATATTGCGGCCTGTGCCTTTATTGCTTGCCCTTGGAGCTCCCCGGCTTCCTCTACCATCCATCCAGGGATTGTGGGCCCCACTTTCATTGTGTTTAGTCTCAGGTGCTTGCTGGACCATGGCTGGCCACTCTTCCCCTGGGCTCGCAGACCCCAGCATCCCGGGTACCCTACGTGGCTGGACGTTCCGCGAGACCATGGCCCTGTGTGACCTGTGGCATTCTCCAGCCATGCAATTGCTCCTGTGCTGCCCGGACAGCCTCATAGGTGCCTATGAGAGTATGAGCTCCGGACTTTGGTACTATGGCCATGTGGTGAGCACCTGCAATTGCTGGCTGCATGTGGAGGCGCTGGGCCTGTGTCCCTTTCCTGATGGGCGCATCCTGGAGATGAAGTGCTCACATGTGGGGTGGTCAGCTACAGAGACCGTGTTCATCCTCTCTGTGTCCAGTCTGTCGGGCTACATGGCCTGCCTGTCAGAGGGGGAACCTGCCCTGGCTGTGTCCTTCTTTGGCTGTGTTCATGGGGCCCAAGTTTACCAGCAGTCCCATGGGACGATCTATCACCGACTGTTGGAGCTGGGTCACCTTTCATGGCCCCCACCTGAAGACTATGGCCTGTTGGAGCCCTGTGAAGCAGAGGTGGTGGCGCTGCCTGGTATGTGGTCCTGATCCGATGTGCAAGTGGGGTTCTCCACCCAGGATCCCTTTGAGGTGTACTACCTGGTCACCCACAACATGTCTGCACTGGGGTACCATCAGGGCATGCTTCAGTGGCCCCACTTCATGCACCTGGTGGGCCACCCAGTCCTGGGACCCTTCGTGGCCCCATGAAACTTCCTTTGAGGCCCCCTGTGCCTTCCTGGCCCTGGATACTGGCCCTGGTGTGCGCTTCCGCCTCCCCCCTGGTGCCGTGATTCGCTGCCCCTTCCCTCCCTGATGTTCCTGGCTCGCTCCTGTGCTGCCTGTGTCATGGGGTTTCGCTGCCCCTGCCTGTGGCTCTGGGCCCCATTCGCGCCTCCCCCCCATCCACCTCTGCAACAGGTGTTCCCCTCCATGACTGCCTTCTCCTGCGACTGTGTCCTGAACTGTGTACCGGCACCCAGCAGCCCGGGTGCCACTGTCCTTCATGCTCTGGCCTCGCTCCCTCCTGTGCCTGCCCCCCCGGGTGCCTGTGTGACTGTTGGGTTCCGGGGGCCCCGGACTGGGGTTCTGGGCACCCTCCCGGGGAGGGGGGGAGTGTTGCTGGATCAGCTGCCCTGCTCCTCGTCTCCGTCACACCTCCATCCCATCCATCGCACCCTGGCTGGCGCGTGGGATCCCTGTCGGCCTCCTGGACTATTTCCAGTCTGCGCCCTGGTCCGTGTGGCCTCCCCCTGTGACTGTGCTGTGCCCCTTGGGTTCCCCCCATTCTGGGACTGCCTGTGTAGCTGTGGGGGTGCCCGTGCGGGTTGTGCTGTTGTGGGGGTTCTGTTTGCCATTCCCCTTGTCCTGCCCTGGGCCCTGGGCTGGCTCCCCCCCGTTATCTGTCCCTGCCCCCCCTTCCTCCCCTCTGTGCCCGATGTGCCATGTGTGTTGTCTTTCCTACTGTGTTCCCCCCTTCCCTTCGTTTCCCATGCAGGTGTGTCTGTGCCCAGGCATGTGTTTGTGCTGTGTGTTCTGCTGTGTGCTCATTTTCCCTGTGCCTGTTGTGTGCGCTGCCCTGGCGACTCTCCTCCCTCTTCTCCCCCCTTCCCATTTCCCTTGTGTGGGCATTACCTTTTGGTGCTTTTGGCTTCGTTTGCCCTCAGCTGGCCATGTCTGTGCCCCGCTCCTACCCGGTGCCTTCTGGGTGTTTTGACCACAGCCAGGAATCGGCATCACGTCTGTTCCACTGCCCTGGACCATGATCTGCCAGGCCAATTCCCTGCCGTGGTCCTGATCCCATCTCATCTGTTCGGTGCCTTCTTTGACCACGGGGGGTGGTTAGCCGGCTTGCCACCGCTGGGAATCCACTGTGGTGACTTGGGACTGCGTAATGTCCAAAATCACCCTATCTTTGCTGAGATTTGCCACAACCATAAACATGCTGAGCGGGGGGAGGGGGAGAGTGCATATTAGTGAAAGTAGCGGTATACAATACTTTTTAAATGGAAGCCTAATTACCTTATCTAAACACGTTACATGGACAAAACATTCACTGAAGATTCAAAATGGGATAGTTGTGAAGATTTGTTGGCGAGGATGGTTCTGAGATGTAAGATGGCATATGAAGGATGAGACCAAATTTTGTATTAATCTTCAGAGGAAGATACAATTAAAAAAGGAAGGTGTGAATTTGAACTTCAAGACAGCCAACAACACTGTCAACTTTTCTTTTTTTTTTTAAAGTTCCCTGTATCATCATCTTCTTCAGTGGACATTTTGCTTCAGTAAAGTAAGGACTACAAAATGCAGTAACAATCCCACCCCTCCTCCTTCCCTTTCATCCAGTTCCTCCAATAATGAAAACCAAAGAACACTCCAGCATGCCCTCAATCATTTCCTTTCTATCATGCAGTCATAGCCCTTGCGCTTCCTTCAGAACCCCTTCCTATCTCCAGACAAACAAACAATGTTAACTCATTCTGATTGATTTTTTCCCCTTGCAGCTTGGTTATCTATCATGCCTGGAAATGCCCGACTGTTGGCTGCTCAGAATCTATAGCAAAATTTTTGTCCTGTTATCTATGATTGTGGTTAAGTTCAGGCTCATAATTAAAACCAAATTTAATAAGCCAATAACAGTTAATTGGTACTTGACGTTCCCAGGGGTTTCTTTGTTACGTTTTACAACACTCTTACTTACCTTCAGATTTAAAAAAAATTGTAATCTCCAGGTCTTGGGGTCCCATTTGGACCCCTATGGGAAAACCCATTATAGGTGGGGTCTATTTTATCCCCAAAATATACTCTGTGTCCCAAAACCTTCAAACTAAACCCTGGGAGCACACACACACAGAGAAACACATGAAAGAGTCTGTTTTATGGGGATTATTTTCACTCCCCAAATTTGCCCCAAATGCAAATTCTCTCATGCAAATTACTGGCTGTGTCTTATAGTCAAGCTTTACTAAGGACATGGCGGCATTGGCCGAATGGAGGGTAGGACCACTCCTCCCCAAAATAATGCAACAACGTATTTTGGAGACTTATTTGGATAAATTGGACAACCCCACTCAGCGTAGAGTTTTTACGAGACTGCACTTCCAGCTCTTTTCCTCCGCAGTACAGCGAGGGCGTTTCGCTAAAATCCCTTATGATCTTTGTGTGTGTAGGTGTGAAAGGGGTGGTGTGGATGATCTAAGGCATTTCCTCCTTGACTGCTCATTCCATAACGATCTAAGGGAAGTATGGCTTAGACCTTTAGGGGCAATCAATTATTTCTGTCCAGAAGTGGGGCAAATTGTAAGGATGTTAACATTAAGAGAAACGCAAGAGATAAGAGCAGTTTCATTTTTTACCGTTAGCTGAGCAATACCGAGATAAGTGGCTTCTGCTTGACTAATTTTGGATTGGTGATTGGTTTTGGAGCCCTTTGTTATTATTGTTACGTAGGTTCTTTTGGTTTGTTAGTATATAAGTGTGATCATTATATTTTACATTGTTATGTGTATTTTATGACTTTTTGTACATTTGGATTTTGTATATTTTTATCTATGTATTTCAGTGTCTATGGCGATAACTTGATTTTGTATATTCCTTATTTATGTATTTTATTGGCTATGGCAATAAGCTGATGCTGGAAATAAAATGAACTGAACTGAACTGAAGTGAAGGACAGTGGAGTACACTTAGCACCTTTATAGCCTGATATTTGCATTTCTTTTGTTGTTGCCTAGGAGTAGGATGCTTCAGGGCTTGTTTGCATTTCTTTGTATGCCTAGGATTCTTGTCTCCAAAAACTGACCCCAGAAGGGAAACTTAAACCTAGGCTGAATAAATGAAATCTAACATTCCCTGACTTCTTGTCTCCACAAACTGACCCCAGAGGGGAAACTTAAACCTAGGTTGAAGAAATGAAACCTAAAATTACCTGAACAACTGAGAAATAACAGAAAATGTTTGTATAAAACCAAATAGGAAAATTCCATTGACACCTTGTCTGCGTTTGCACTCTGGCACTTTTTTGGTCATTGGAGACAAACAATAAGAGATATCTGGCTCAAATTTGAGTATGTTATGGCCAGAGGTACCAGTGACAATGTGCTGCAAGCTCAAAGCTGGAGACCCAATACTTATCATATTTTCATTGTTTTGTTCAATCATGATACAAAAGCACAAAATAATAGCAGTGAAGGGGTTAATTTTCATTGCTGCTGCCAGTCTGAAGTGGCCTTGAGTTCCATGTCCCCTTGTTATCTGAATGGTCCTTGAAAACTGTTTATTTTGGTTTATTTTAAGCTGGTGTCGATTTGACCCCAAATGAAATGCAATGACTTGGGGTCCATTGACCCCAATAGGAAAACCCTATGGAAACCTGGGGTCCGTTTGAAAAATGTCACTTTTTTGTTTTTAGGAGACAAACAGTAAGAGATATCAGGCTGAAATTTTAGTATATGTCCAGAGGTGCCGGAGACAATGTCCTAAAAGCTCAAACTTGAAGAGCTACTAATTAACATATTTTAATGTTTTTTCTGCTCGGTGGGGTTGATCTGACCCCAAGATCATAGGTTAGGGTTTTAGTATTTAAACCCAGCAATAGGGATTTCTGATTTTATGGCCCTTTTCACACAGACACTCTTAACACTGATAAAATGGGTGTTACATTTTGTTACACATGTCGCAGGGTTGCAGGTGTGCTCTATGGCTGCCCTGAAACATGTATAATAAAATGTAACACCCATTTTATCTGTGTTAGAGTGTCTGTGTGAAAAGGACCTATATGTCTTCAGACAGATCCTACCAGTGAATATTGTTATTCTTTTACTAAAAGGTCAGCAAAAGTTAGAAATATAATTCATCATTTCAAAATTCACTTGCATTCTGCATTACACATACCTTTGTTCATACCTCCTGACTGCGTGAGCTAGCATGAGCTATCTAATAACCCCAAAGCACAGCAAGTGACAATGGACTTCTCTTCTCACCCTACTGTGACTCACAGGGACTCTATTAAAGTTAAAGAAATTATACTAGCAAAAAACTGGTGCAAGAGGAAACCCTAGATATTTATTTTTTTAAATCTCCCTCTCTGGATTTTTTTTCACACTTAGGACCCAGTTTTCCATTAAATTTCATGGGAGCTGACCCAATGACTTTAGTGCAATTGTTCCCAACCAATGGCTTGTGAAAAACACGTTGCTTGTGACACCTTTCCATGTTGCTCAAGATGAGAACTCAATAAACAAATGCAAAATACTGAGAGGGAAGGAGGAGGAAAAGAAAAGAGGTTCTCCAAACTAGCAAGGTAAAATTAAAATGCACCCAACAAACGGAGGCTCCTGGCAGAAGCTGGTGTAGGGGGTGGGAGGGGGAGTAGCATTTTAATCGCCTTAGCTCGAGTTTCTGAAAAAGACAGGTGCACTTAAAATGAACAAAAAACAAATAAAAAACTAAAAATATTTCTTTTTAATTTCTTTTTTATATTTAGTTTCTATTTCCTTAGAACTTTAGAGCACAACCTATTTGTGTGACATAAGTTTCAAAATACAGTTGTGGCTTGTCATAAATCTTAGACTTCAAAAGTGGTTTACAACCTCATAAAAAATTGGGGACCCCTGCTTAAATGGATAGAGTGTGTCCTCGGTATAACCACCTCATTAATTAAAGGTAATATATCACATTTCCATTGATTAAATGGCCTGTTTTCCAAGGATTAAGACTGCCTATGATATATTATGGAAGAGACCTTAGGTCTCCACAATTGGACATCACATAAGCCACTGATTCCAAACAGCACAAAAAATGGTTCCTCCCTTACCACCAACATTATTAGTGATGAAGATTATGATCAAGACCTACAAATCTAAGCCCACTAGTGTGGAAATTTCATAATTCCAGAGCCTTGGTATGTCCCTCCATTAGTGGCGTATGGATCCAAAAACATCTGAACGTTTGGGGTTCAGAGTATCCAAGTCCAATCTGTCAGACTGTCATCAGCAAGGGCTGCCACTTGATACTAAGGAGCTGATTTCTGGTTACTTCTAATCAGCTGCTCCTACTGGACTTCCTCCTTCTTCCTGACCTTTCTCCATTTCTTTCTTCTTCCTCTGACCTTCAACATGACTGGCCACCATGCTGGTGGCAGCTAGATAGAAAGATCTGGGGATAGGCCTTTCCTATCACAACGTATTTCTCAATAAAGTAGATTATTTTCAATCTAGAAACAATCTCCAAGGTGTTGATTACTTCTAAGCTGTTGCTACTGAAAATTTGAGCTATTTTCCTTTTGCTGTGTATAAACTCTGCTGATGCCTAGCCAGAGCTCTAACAGGTCCTGGCACAGTAGGCAGTGAAACTTTGGTTTTTGGTTTTGGACCACTAATAAAATCCAACACAATTTGGGGACAGGTGGCCCTGCCCCCAGTACCCCAGCCCCCCCATCATGATGCACAACCATGGCAGTCAATGACAGGCAACTATGGTAGCTTCCTGTTGACAGGTAAGATAGTTCAAAAAGATGTGATGGCCTTCTGTGGACCACGTTGGCCTGCAAAGGCAGCCCTTAGCTCAGGCTGTGACTTGGAGATTTTCTGAGGATGCAGCCCGGGCTAGCTAGCTACCCGCTTCAGGGCAATACTGGCTAATGTCTGGCAGCACCAAGAATGATGTTCTGGTGGCTTACAGGCCACAGAGGACCACTGTCACATCTGTTTTTAGTTTTAGTTAGTCTCTCCCAGGCTGAGGCTAGGATTGTCTCTCACTGGCTGGGGCTGACGTTGACGTGGTTATGAGGGGACAGAAGATCTGCCTGCAGTAATCACAGCCACATCCATAGAGACATCTGTAATTCCAGATGTGTCTGTCTGTCTGTCTCTGTCAAATCAATGTGTTGGTTTTGGCCTATAAAGACTTAAATGGCCTAGGTCCTACCTATCTGCAGGACCGCCTCACTCCCCGGGTGCTGGACCGACCCCTGCACTCATCTGGGGGCACCCTGCTCCAGGTCCCCCGAGTCTTCCAGGGGGCCACGCAGGGGAGGATGTTCTCAGTGGCCACACCACGGATGTGGAACTCCCTTCCAGTGGTGGCCCATTTGGCCCCTCTTTTTGGAGAAGTTGTAAGACATGGCTGTTCTGCCAGGCATTTAGCAGGGGCGATGGGTGAGGGGGTGAGTTGTTGGGTAGGGGTTATATTTTTTTTTGGTCCTCCTTTTAGTTGCATTTAAATTGGTTTAATATTTGTTTTGTAAATTGTAAGCCGCCCTGAGCTGCCTGTGGCAGGAGGGGGTGGGGTAGCAATATCCTAAATAAATAAATAAATAAATAAATAAAATTAAAATAAAAGTCATCTAGAATTTTAGGTCTGTCTTATACATGTGTTTAAACTAAAACCAACAACAGTAGTCTCGAGAAAATGTCTGTGCCCTTTATGAATAATAACATAACATAACATAACATTTTAATTTATATCCCGCACTCTCTCCGAAGACTCGAGGCGGCTCACAGCATCATACATACAATTACGCAGGGGACCCAGCATAAGCAATATCATAACCATACATATCAAAAACAAACCCACCCAACTAATACCTCCTTTGACCAATGCCTACACACCAGGCAGATGGTCCCATCACTCAGCCAATCTATACCCTGCTGCCACCAGGGTATCCAGCTGCCTCCACCCCTCTCTCACTGGGGGGGGTCAGCCACCTCCAATTCCTCATCAATAAAGTACCCACCCCCTCCATAATACAACCCTATCAAAAAAAAGCCCACCTTGGCCCTATAACCGGCCAAGGCAGACCCCCTGAACAATATTAAATAATCAAACATTTGCAATTCAACACTTCCCCAGACAGTCTCCCAACAACAGAGACATACCCCAACAACTCCCTCCCACCTGATCACAAAAATCAGACCCCTCAACCCCCGCCTGGCCCCGAAGGGCCCCAAAGAGCCGCACCCTTTGGCCGTGGCCCTTCGGTTCAGTTGGCCGTGTGCTGTTTTTCAAGCCTCTGGGGGGGTGTCCAGGTGGGAGGGAAAGGACGAGCAGCCGTAGCTACTCACAGTTCTTTGTTTCCCCCCTACAGGTGTCTCTCCATGGCCAGGAACAGCAACACCACCCGGAGCCCACTCCGCCGCCGCCGCCACCAGGAATGGTAAGTGGGGCTTCTCGCCCAGCCGCCAGCGTGCTGCTTTTCAAGCAGCTGGGGGTGTGTCCAGGTGGGAGGGTGGTACTGAGAGCAATTCTAGCCAGAGACAGTACTAACGGTTCATTCAGAGTTGTATTAAGGTAGAAACATATTTTTTTTTCAGTATTTAAGTTTAAATTTTACATAGTAGTAATGTACACCTGTCTCGAAATATGGAGTGCTTGCTCTTCCTAGAAACAGGTGATCTACAGTAGCATTGCTTCCACTGCTGTGAACTGTAACCATATAAGTCATTTACTAATATGGGCATTTTTTTCCCACATAGGAAAAAAGAAAAAGAGAGATGTCCAATACAGCCATGATTTATTTATTTATTTTATTTTAAAAATTTGTTACCCCATCCCTCCTGCCACAGGCAGCTTGGGGTGGCTTACAATAATTACAAGCAATTAAAGTAGAATATCATGAAAGGATGTAAGAATAACACATCCCCCCCCCATGCACACACCCCACTACCCATCTCTCCGGCCAAATGCCTGGTGAAACAGTCAGGTCTTACAACTTCTCTGAAAGGAGGGAACCGGGGCCAACCACACCTCTACTGGAAGGGAGTTCCACAGCCGCAGTATGGCCACCAAGAATGCTCCCCCCATGTGGCCCCCCCAAAAAACTCAGGGGACCTCAAGCAGGGCACCCCCGGATGACTTCAGGGGCCGATCGAGGACCTGGGGAGTGAGGCAATCTCACAGATAGGCAGGGCCCAGGCCATTTAGGGCTTTATAGGTTAAAACCAACACCTTGAATCGGGCCCAGAAAACGACCAGCAGCCAGTGCAAAGAATGGAGCACTGGTGTAATATGCTCCCGGCGGCCCAGTCCCACTTAGAGACAGGCCGCCACATTATGCACCAACGGCAGTTTCCAAGCCGTCATCATGGGGAGCCCCATGTAGAGATTACAGTAGACTAATCGAGAGATGATGAAAGCATGGATGACAGTGGCCAGGACGGAGTCCAAAACAAATGGCCAAAGCCATTGCACCAGATGTAATTGGCAAAAAGCACTCCTCATCACAGCCTCCACCTGGAGATCCAAGCAGAGCTGCACATCGAGGAACACCCCCAGACCCCATACCAGGGAGACCAATGGAGGGCAGATCCTATCAATAATGGGGTCCACCAACTCATTTGCCTTACCCACTAACATCACCTCCATCTTGTCAGGATTCAGCCTCAGTTGATTAGCCCTCATACAATCCCCCACAGCCGCCAAACACCTAGTAAGCACCAAGACTGCCGGGCCTGGGTCTGTTGAAAAAGAGAGGTAGAGTTGGGTGTCATCAACATATTGATGACATCGCACACTGAACCCCCTAATCACCTTGCTGAGCAGCTGCATGTACATGTTGAACAGGAGAGGGAACAAAATAGAACCCTACAGGACTCCACACAAGAGATCTCGGCATGATGAAAAACCAACCCCGAGCACCACCCGCTGGGTTCTTCCAGTCAGGAAAGAACAGTCCCGCCCCCTCCTGCACAGTCCCGCAGGCATGTCACCAACATCTCATGATCAATGGTATCAAACCCAGACAACAGATCTAACAAAATCAGCAGGGTCGAGTGACCCCGATCCAATTTTCACCACAGGTCATCTACCAAAGCCACAAGTGCAGTCTTGGTGCCATTCCCAGGATGGAAGGCAGACAGAGAGATCAAGAAAACTGATGCGATCAAGATGCCCTTGAAGCTGCGAGCCACTAACCGCTTAATTTTCCCTAAAAAGGGAAGGTTAGAGAGAGTCTGATAGCTGGCAGGGGAGTCAATATCAAGCTATGGTTTCTTGAGCAGAGGCCACACCACAGCCTCCTTGAGACAGTCCAGCACTCTGCCTTCCCACAGGGAGGCACTGACCACCCCAGCCAGCAACGACCCCATTGTTTCCCAGCAGGACTTAACCAGCCAGGACGGGCAGGGATCTAATTCACAAGAAGTGGCCCTGACTGCCCCAAGAACATTCATTGCATCAGTGAGTGTCACTGACTGAAACTGGTCTCAGAAAACTGGACATGACAGGGCTTCCATAACCTCTGGTGTGGTTCCCCTAGTATAATAAGTGCGTTGTCGAAGTCATGGTGAATACGAGCAATTTTATCCACGAAATAATCCCCAAACATGTCACAGCGAGCAGTAGTAAGGATGGGCAAACGCGGTTCGGAAGTTCAGAGTTCGCCCTGAACTCGGCCTGTTTGGATGACCGAACCCGAATCCGAACATGAACTGACCGAACCGAACTCAATTCCGAACGGCAAAATGATCGTGTACGGGTGAATTCGGGTGGCAAAAAAAGGGTCACTGGAAGTTCTAACATGACGGGGAGGGGTAGTTAACTGAGGAGCAGACTTCCAGGCACCAGGGGTGGAGAGACTTGCAAGAAACGAAAATATCTGCCTACCCCCTTCCCAACACCTTCTGAGCTAGTCACTGTTCCTGAACAGCAGCCGTTTTAGAAGGCTCCCTCTCCCAGCATTTCCCAGCTCCCCAATCCATTGCAATCCTCCTCCCATTTCAGCCATCCAACCCATCTACCCCCATATTATCATTCATTTATTTAGCTTAGCTTAGATAGATTCAGTGGTTATTTTTTGTTTTTACCCCTCCCTGTGCTGCCTGTGTTCAATCTTCCTTCCTCCCACCCCCCTCCATTGAATCCTTTCCCTCTCCCATATATTCCATCCCAGATTCCCTTTCCTTCCTCTGTTTTTTCATTTAGAGTAGGATTATTAGATTGCTTTAAGTTTCATTTCAGTTTTTGTACTGAAATGAAACTTAAACCTTAAACTGAAACCTTGTGTTGTTTGTGATTCCCCCATCCTCTCTCTCTCTCTCTCTCTCTCTCTCTCTCTCTCTCTGTGTCTGTGTCTGTGTGCGGATAGATAGATAGATAGATAGATAGATAGATAGATAGATGTAGGAGTTAGCTTAGTGATAGAGATAGTGTTAGTGATTTAATGATCTAGTTTCAGTGTTTGTAGGAGCAAGCCTGTGTACTTATTAGATAATCCATTTAGTTCATAGCATTTAGAATAGTTAATAGCAGTTAGATTTAGTGTAGATAGATAGATATAATATTAGATTTTTTTTAAAAACCCATATAAAAACAAAAAAACAAATAAAAACAAATAAAAAAAATAAAACCAAATAAAAACCCAAAAAAAAATTAAAAAAAAACCATTACAAAACATTTCCCAAACGACCGAACCCGAACTGAATGGCTGAACTGAATGGTTGAAACAGAACCCGGCGAACTAACTGAACAGCGGAACCGAACGCAGCCGAACCGAACCGAACCCAAACCGCGATCTGTTCACTCATCCCTAAGCAGTAAATGACTCCACTCCAAGGTTGAGGGAGGCCAGACTGACTAGCCCCCTCACAACCTGGAAAAGCTCCGCTGGATGGAATTTTGTGGAGTCTATGAGGGCAGCAAAGAACTCCCTCTTTGCTGCCCGCATAGTCACGACATAGGCTCATAAAGTGGCTCTATGCAGCAATATCTGTCGGCTTCATCATGCAAATGATTCCACCATTGCTCCAACCGCCAGATCCACCTCGCTTCAGCAACCGCAGCTCCTCGGAAAACCCAGGAGGCCTGTGGAGCTGCTGCCTGGGCAGCGGATGCCTAGGAGCCGTCTGATCAATGACCTCAATCAGCAAGGTGTTCCACAGCACAACGAGGTCATCGATGAGACGGTCGTGAAGGTCAGATGGTATCTCCCCCAGAGCATTCCAGAACTGTTTCAGTTCCATCATCCTCCAGGAGAGAACCATCTGAATTGGTTCAGCACCTTTCCAGGGGTAGACATGCGCCAAGAACGAGGTCTGCAGGAGGTAATGATTCATTCATGAAAAGGGCACAATTGATATCTGTCCCAATAATGGAGCACCTACCTCAAGGCTGCTGCAGAACACAAGGTTTAAGGTATGTCCCCCCTGACGTGTCGGTCCAATAACCATGTGCCATGGTGGCCATGAACTCATGATCCGCTCCCCCAAGGGCAGCATTGGCATGAATGTTGAATCCCCCCAAGACTACTGTCTTTGGGGAAGACAACACCACCCCCGAAAACACCTCCGCTAGAGAATGCAGGAAGGCTGCTCTACTGTCCCTAAGGCCCTCCAGGCCAAGACAACCCCCCAACACAGCTCTGTAGGTACAAGGATGATGCAGGGGCTAGCCCAAGCGGCTCCCAGCCCCCAAGCACATCAGGGGCAGGCCCAGCTGGAAGCCACTGTGGGGTTCCCAGGCCCTGCCGCCTCTGCCACTGGGAGAAGGGAATGAGTATTAAGATGTACATCTCCAGCCGCCACCGCCAGAACTGCCTGCGAATGGCCTGCCAACGGGACTTCGCCTACTGGGCAGCAGCATCCTCTTATGGTGGTTACTTGGGAGGTGGAGCAAAGCAGAGCCACAGGTGTAGGAGGGGTCCAAGCAACCCAGGAAGCAGACACCACACAGCCACACCCCTTCCAGGCCAGCCACGCCCACTTGGCAGAAGCACCCTCTTATGATGATTTCCAGTTCTGTCTTCCACACAGCAAAATATACACGCTGAACAAATCTATCTGTTCATTGTCCTCGGCATTGATTTTGTTTCCACTCAAAAGAGACTGCATATGGACCACCTCTAGGGATATAACCCCCCTATTCTTTGAATAAGAATTGCAGAAATGGGCAATCACATAAACTGCATTAATATATCAGATAAGAACATAAAAAGTGCCATTATGAGTCAGACCAATGGCGCATTGCGCCCAGCATCCTGTCCCTCACAACATACCAAATGAAGTACCCAACAGCTCACAATGGAGTGATCCATTACCTGCTGTTTATTCCCAATTCCTGATAGTCAATGGTTCTATCCCCCAACCTACTCACCTAATTCCCATTAGTAGATCTTTCACTCAAGAACTTATCCAATCTTTTCATTAACACCCAGTCATGTTGCGGGCTTTGACCACATCCTCTGAGAACAAATTCCGTTTTGTTGACCCAACACCTTTTAAATCTTCTTTTACTTTTGTATTCACTGTCATTTTATGCTTATGCCTGTACTTTGGTTGCTGAGGCCTTGACATTAGTACAAAATGGAATTCTGGTGTTCAGGAAGGTTGTGATGCCTACGACAGTCCTAGCATCCATTCTGTTTGTATAGTTAATCGCTTGGCTGAATGGAGAGTAGAGGGGCTTTCAGGTCATCACACTCTTTTCTCAATAGTGCCTAGGTATGTGCGAACAGAGTTCGTGTGTTTGGTGTTCGGCCCAAACTCGGGGTGTTTGGGCCATTTGCAAACACCCCAAACCCGAATTTCCCCCCGCCTGAACCAGTCAAACGAAGTTCGGGTTTCAAACCCATTCAGGCGGGAGGTGGGGGACAGGGGGGAACCTGGTTTTTCCTCCCCCCTCCAGGCTGTGCGGGTGGGAGGGGTGCCGGGGCTCACCTGCCCCACCCAGCCTGGTAAAAAAAATATTTTTTACCTGGTGGTGCTGGGACTCTGGCCCTGGGTCTGGTAGCGGCAGCAGCAGCGGCGGATGCAGCTCTGGCTCCAGTGGTGCTCTGAAGTGCTTCAGGCCTCCTCTAGGCCTTCCAGAAGGGGCCTAGAAGAGGTCTGAAGTGCTCCGGAGTGCCACCGGAGCTGAACCACCGACGTTGCCACCGCCGGACCTAAGGCTGGAGCCCTGGAACCACCGGGTGGGTCAATATCTGAGGTGGGGGTTATTTTTGGGTTTTTTAATTATTATTTTTACCAGGCTGGGCTTGGGGGAGGGAGGTGTGCCCCAGCACCCCTTCCACCAGCGCAGCCTGGAGGAGGGGAGGCAAAACCGGGTTCCCCCTGCCCTCCCAAATGGGTTCGGTGAAACCGAAGAGGTTCAGGCTGAACAGTCCGAACCCAAATGGTTTGGGGGGGGCGAACCCCAAACGGGCCAAACACCGAACCCCCCCAGTGTTCGCACATCCCTAATAGTGCCTACTCCAAGTGCTAAATCAGAGTTAGGCCATAATCAAGAGGTTTGCTTAAAAATAACAATATGGAGTGGAGCGGCATGAAGGGACAGTTTACTTTACAGTCTTAAGCCTTTAGGATTCAACCTTTTCAGCTTTGCTATACAATCATGTGGCCTGGAAACATATTCTATAAAAAGAAAGCCAGCTACATCCCAATGGCAGAAGCTGGAGTTTGTTTGTTTGTTTGTTTTTAAAAAAGCCAACTATTTCATGGTCAGAGATTAAACTTCAAGAGTTGATTGAATTGCTGTCTCCTTTATGCTTGTTTGAGATGCTCTACATCTCCTATGGTTCGTGATGAGGGAGTGGTCTCTTCAGATTCTCACATGTGGCAGCTACACAGAGTAGACCCTTGCACAGTCCATGAGGGACATGACATTGAAGCAAGAAAGTAGGATGGTCAGAGAGGGCCATCGTTCACTTTTGAGAACAAGATCTGTGTGGGGACAGATCTGTGAGGTGGGACACAATTGGAAGAGCCTGTAACTGCAAATCTGAGTGGCTTGCACATTTCCCCCTACCCACGGCATTGCCTCCAAGCATCCTGGACCACTAAGAAGCATAGTTACTGATATGGAGGTAGATGGTAGGTAGGTAGGTTGGTCTTTATGGTGCAGTAGGAATCAACCTGTATTGTACCACACAGGATGTAAAAACATAAGTTTCAACAAAGTTAAAATGACAGGAAAAAAGAAGCGTATCACAAAGGAGGATTTAAAAGGAGTGG
Organism: Sphenodon punctatus; assembly: GCA_003113815.1. NCBI lineage: Eukaryota > Metazoa > Chordata > Lepidosauria > Sphenodontia > Sphenodontidae > Sphenodon > Sphenodon punctatus. The sequence goes on from QEPC01004484.1 coordinate 324,187, forward strand.
AACCAGACAACAGTCTTTAAAACTGTAAAGAGATTTATTTATTTTAATTTTTGCCCTGCCCTTTCCACCAACAGCAGCTCAGGGCGGCTTACAATATCAAAATATAAAACCCTGAAATATAAAATAAAAAACAACCAAAAATACAAAAACATAATACCCTACAACCTTACACCATCATCCCGACCCCTCTATGCCCCAACTCCTCAACCTCCTAACTCAGCCCTATCCCCCCACAACACCCCGTCCCCTAACCCTCTTGCCAACTAGTAAGCCTCGTGTCCAAGCACTGTAGGCAAACAGATGGGAACAGTAGGGTGAGGGTTAGCAGAGGCGTAGCTCAGTTGGAATAGGCCAGGGTTCAAAAGATGAAATGGAATGGGCCCGTCCCCCACTCCTCTTCTAGTTTTGGGCAATGCAGGCATACCAGGGCGAGTGGGTCACCCAAGCGCAGTTCAGCTGCACTGCTTCTCTCTATAATATCCCTTTCAAGGATCAATATATAAAAAACATATGGTGTGCATCATTAAAATGAGGAAATCAATCGGAACATGTCATATCATCAGGGACCAGCACTAGAGAGGGAGGAGGGCAGGCATTGTTGTGGCCAGGGCCAATTGTCCCGTAAATTGCTCCCTCCACTGTTTTAGCCCTCTGGCAACACTCATTGGAGGATGGGGATGAGGGCATGGGGGAAGACTTTTTTTCCCCTGAAGGCAATTGCTTCTCCTATTCTCCTCACACAACCACACAAGAGCCTGCCAAAATCTGGATTTTGTCTCTTAAATTAGAATTAAGGCATCAAATTATATTATTTAAAGTGTCTAGTTTAATAACGAGCTATGAATCTGAATAAAGGAAGGGGTTATTCGGAAATCTGAAATTAACCAACTGAGAAATAAACAGAACTACCATTATTTCTCCAAGAAGCGGCTCCCGGACAAAAGAGACACATTCATTTAAAACTGCACAATATCCATCAGCCTTGCAGTTATCAGCTCTACCATGACAGTCACAGATTCAGTGTTTAATTTGGATAAATAGATTGGAGAAGAAATGTTTTCTGCTGGCAGGTAAGTCTGTTTTCAGTTCAGATAAATTGTTCCACCAAATAACTTATATTGACAGGCTTATGAGGAAAGAAAATATGCTTCCACGCTAAAGGGTGCAACTGGGAATGGATTTTTATTTATTTATTTATTTATTTATTTTCTTATATCAGCTGGCGAAGCCGTATGTTTCTGAAGGTTTCATTCTGCTACTTGTAACAACCTAGATTATAGCACGTCGGAGTTTTCTCGGTTGCAGCAGACTTTTTCCCTTGATGGTATGACTAGGATGAATAATAGGAATATTTCTTGTTTCTTTTAAAATACAGCTTCAAAAAAGAAAAAGATTAAAAGGTCAACAGATTGTTCATGCAAACATCTCTTGAACAAGAAAGAAATAGATTACAATATGCATAGGTTGCTGTTTACGTACTGTGTCCCAGCATATTAAAATATCACAGTTATTTCCATCCTCCCTCAGGATAGGGGATTGGGATATATGACCAAAGGTCCTTCCCAACCCTACTGTTCCAGGATTCTTTTCCAAATTCAGCCTTATTTACATCCCTGAAGTGGCACATTGGGTATTTTTAGATGGACGGGCTGCCCTGGTGCTGACCTCACCGGCCTGCTTCACCCCTGGGTAGCCCATCCATCTAAAGGCACCCTGCCAGATGTTGAATTGGAGCAGACTCTGCCTGCTCTGGGGCAGTCCAATGTGGAGCCAGTGTGGTGTAGTGGATAAGGTACTGGGTTGGGTTTCAGACCAGGGTTTGAATGTCACCCTAGCCAATGATCTCACTGCGTGGCCTTGGGCAAGACACAACCTTTGAGCTTCAGTTACCCATCTGTAAAATGGGAATATGTGTGTGTCTGTCTTTCCCTCTGTGTTCCCCATATCCTTGCCCATCTGAGACTGTAAGTCCACTGGGCAGGGACCATCTCTGAAAATCTGTGATTGTGCTGTGTATGCCTAGTAGCGCTATAGAAACTATAAGTAGCCCTGCTAGGGGCACTCCATAATATAACACTCAAATAAGGATAGCGGAATATATACTATAATATTTTTTTTATGTGATATACAAAATTAAAAAACAATCATCAATAATGATCTATAACAATCAATCATAATCAACAACAATGATTGCTGTTTGATACATCAGAAATACAAAACACAATACAATTGTCCAAATGAATGTAGTGAAAAGATTTTGAAAAAACAAATGCAGTTCAGATTGAGTCCTTCCTCAGTGCATTAAAAAGCTACACTTCCATCAATATTACAATTTGAATAAACAGATACTGTAAAAATAATAATGTAAGGAGAAAAGGAAGAAAGGAATTGTTTGTGATAAGTTGGATTTCTTTCCCACCCGTTTTCTACTGGGAACGTGTCTATGGCTTTTCACAAAGACCAATAGATATCTTTAGAATTACCTTCAAATGGTAGTCCCATAACAGAGTCAAAATGAATTTGTCTTTGCCAAATGCCAAATAGCATAATATTGCAGCAAAAAGCCTCTTCATGGGTCTCCCCTGGTAACTAATAGTCTGTGGTCAACAGTAGAAAAATATCATGGAACCATTGACAAACATACAATCTTCCCCTGCTGCTCTGAAAACAGCTACTTACAGTTTCTTTCTTTCTGATTCCTGCTCTCCTCCTCACAATAAACTGTTACAACCATCTCAGGTTTCCAATAGCATGCCATTGTTGGAGGAAGTTACTAGGGATGGGCAAATGCGGTTCGGAAGTTCGGAGTTCGACTCAAACTCGGCCTGTTCGGACGACCGAAACTGAAACCGAAACCGAACACGAACCGACCAAACTGAACTCAATTCCGGACACCAAAATGACCTAACAGTTCGGTCAGTTCAGATCGCGTTCGGGTGAGTTCGGGTGGGCTAAAACGTGGTGTCACTGGAAGGCCAAACGTGGCAGGGAGGGGGAGTCAGCTGTGGAGCAGACTTCCAGGCACCAGGAGTGGCGAGGCTTGGAGTTGTAGCCAGCCTGCCCAATCACCATCCCTTTTCGCCTCAGACTGCTGGCTTCGCAGTCTGCGATTTGCCATGGGCTAGGCTGCACAGAGTCAATAGGGCTTGTGGTGAGGCATGCGCACCGGGCACAGCAAGAAACAAAACTGATTGCCTGCCTGCTTCCCAACACCTTCTGAGCTAGACACTGTTCCTGAACAGCAGGCGTTTCAGAAGGCTCCCTCTCTCCCAGCAGTTTTTGTTCCTTCCTACTCATAATCCATTGCCATCCTCTTCCTATTTCACCCATCCAACCCATCTACCTCCATATTCTCATTTATTTAGCTTAGCGTAGATATATTTAGTTGTTATTGTTCGTTTTTATCCCTCCCTGTGTTCAATCTTCCTTCCTCCCTCCCACCTCCATTGAATCCTTTCCCTTTCCCATATATTCCATCCCTGAGTCCCTTCCCTTCCCCTGTTTTTTTTTTATTCATTTAGAGTAGGATTATTATTAGATTGTTTTAGGTTTCATTTCAGTTTTGTACCCCTCCTTATGTTGTTTGTGATTATCCCCATCCCATATAGATAGATAGATAGATAGATAGATAGATAGATAGATAGATAGATAGATAGAGAGAGAGAGAGAGAGAGAGAGAACAGGTTTCAGCGACTCAGCAGTGCCTCCTGGAAGTACCCTCCTTCACTGCCACACAGGGCACTGGAAGGCCTTCAGGACTTGAGACTGCATCTGTCTCTGCTGGTGGTGGTGCTGGAACAGGTGCTGGTGCTGCTTTCAATGTTCCTCCAGGGCCACCAATGTCCCCCACTGTCGAGGCGACCCCCAGCAGTCCAGAGGTGGTGGATCGCACCCTGGCTACTAGAGGCAGATAGGGCTGATGCGGCAGCAGCTTTTACCGCGCCGCGATTCCGTTCCGCTATTTCGGAATTGCCCCCGCCACACCG
>QEPC01004484.1:337990-350458 GCA_003113815.1 Sphenodon punctatus
AGGTTGTGAAGAGCTTTATAGGTGAAGACTAGGAGCTTGTGCAGGATTCGTTCAGGAAGGGGAAGCCAGTGAAGCGAAGAGAGGAGGGGCTGCACATGGTCGAAGCGACTGGCGAGGTAGATGACCCTGGCAGCAGAGTTTTGGACAGAGATGAGGGGAGAAAGGGGAGACCGGGGAAGGCCAGTGAAATCTTTTCACTACATTTATCTGGAAAATTGTATTGTGTTTTGTATTTCTGATGTATCAAACAGCCATCATTGTTGTTGATTATGATTGATTGTTATGGATCATTATTGGTTATTGTTTTTGTATATCACATTAAAAATAATAATAATTATATATTCTGCTATCTTTCTTTGAGTGCTATAGTGGGTACCCACTGGATAGCTGGAATAGCTGCTGAGGACTCCCAGGAGGTTTTGCACTCCATAATATCACAGAGTGCTGCTCGTGCAGCAAGCTGGCCCAAGCTCGGGCACTGGCCTGAAACGGAGCAGCAGTCCATCTGATGTGTGGGTGCACACTGCTGCTTGGCTTCCTGCTGTCTGCTGACCCAGGCAACACCAAACCATTAAAGATGCTCTCATTTGCAACTCTATGGCCCTTATAACATGGGCCGCAGCACGGGGTGTGTTTATTGGTGTGCGCCACAGTCTGCATGCACCGGGTGGGCAGGAAGTTCTGATGGGCGCACGCTGACCTTCCCCCACTGCTACCGATCACCTCCATTTTGTCTGGTGGCTCCAGGAATGGGGGATGGTTGTGCATGGGTGTGCACAGGAGCGTGCACACACGCAACCCCCACCCACCCAGTCACGGCACAATTCAAATGAAACTCACCCACAACTGAACACCCAGATTTCTGGGTGTTCAGGCGTGGGTGCCGCCCAGGTGAAAAAGACCTATAGGTTGGAGGGGGTGTCGTGCAGGTGAATTGTGGACTGGGGAACCCGCCAGGTCCATCTCATCCAGACCTGACAGCGAGTGAGTGGAAAAATACCTATTGTGTAAGCCAAAGCGTAAAATGAGCTACACTCAGACTATATTTAAGCCTTGTGGGCCTTAGACATCCATTTTGTTTGCGCATGTGTGTGTGTGTGTGTACCCTGAACAGCATCAGTGCAGTATAAGATGCCTCCATGACCATTTCTCCACCGGATATGGCTGTCAGAATTCTGAGAGAGGGGCAGGGTATTAAGATGACTGGCTGAAGGTGTCATATTGAACAGGACCCATGGCCATTTATCCTCTATTCTGCAGGCTTCCACCCTTCCGGCCTCAGTGTGGGAAGGATTGCATGTGTTTGGGGAAGGAGCAACCAGGTGACCAAGTGAGGGTTCAACACTGTCACCTGCCCTCCCACCCAACTGCTCTGCCCCCTCTTCTTCTATCCCCTCTGAAGCAGGAGGCAGAAGTTACAGCAGGGGAATCTGGTTAGGGCCATGTTTAGCACAACACAAAAACAAAGTAGGCTAGACAGCTAGGGACACCCAGAAGAGCAGCATCCTGCACAACTATCTTACCTTCAGGAAGTAATTCCTAAAATTTCAATCTGCGTGGCCCCATTTTGAGACTTAAGTATAATCCTGTGACCCCAGAGAGCAATAGACATTAAAGAACATCAGTCACCACCTAGGGTCATAACCCCATTTATAGATTATTTGACCTGGCCCATAGTTTCGGAACCTCTGTCTTAATGTGATCCCTTGGCCACTGTGTTTATTAATAGAAATATGAAGGGAAAATATGGAAGCTACATTTATGTTCTAAACCCAATTCTAACCAGCACTGAGCAGCACATGAGATTAGCCCACCCCTGAGCACTAAAATAGGTGAACACTTTTCCAGTTTACCTGGTGTGTTGAAATCATAGCAGAAGTTCAGTGTTATTGAGTAATCAGAAATGAATGTTGGCTTTTTAAGGGTCTCTTTCTGTGAAACAAGATTACTTTGTAAAATTGATGCTAGGGTGCTAATTATATAGTGAGTTGCCACACGGAAAGCTTAAGAAAGATTCATGACAGAGAATGAAAGCATTTCTGTGAATGCCATTCCATTGCACTTTAGAAAATGCTTCTCCTGCTTGCATTGGAAACACATACAAAGATATAATGATTTTTGGAGACAGAATTGATTGAATGAGTTAATGAGGTTCTGTTACCTTAGCTGTCCCCAAGGCTCCATGAAGTATTTGTATGCGTTTGGTAGAAGACATTGGGCTTCAGGGCTTGTCAAACTTAATCTGTATTTCATTCTCAGCTAAACAGGGTCAATCAAACCTTCTCTCTATCATTTGGGGACATCAGCATTATCTGAATAACTAACTACCATGTGAGCAGTGTTAGTTACTCAGATAGCTCTGGTGGTAGTACTTTGAAAAGGAAGTCGGGAGGATGGGGGTCCACAACTGTTTAAGTAAAAGAACAGTATATAAACATTAGAAAATCTAGCACATAGGATAGAAGCCTTATGTTATTGGGAGTTGAGCTAAGTGGCCCTTGATATACCTTCCAAACATACAATTCTCTGATTTTTATTAATTAACCATGATGTGTATTATTTACATCAAGCAGTTCTAGTGAAGCTAGTGAAGAAGGTGGCAGGCCACCTTCTGATGGGAATGGGTTGCCAGGAGCGCCAAAGAACCTAAAATCTCCGAATGCCAATAGTGTTCTAGGCACAATTCAAAGTGCTGAGATTTTTTTACCTATAAGTCCTAAATATCTTGGGCCCTACAGATTTTTGACCCATAAATCCCAAAACAGCTTATCAAAAAATGACCACCTCCTCCTCTATGTACCATTATGCTTCTTAAGGTGAGCCGGGGATACTCTCTTGCAAGCTCCATCATTGACCAAGTACATATAACAAAGGCGCGCAGAGGTTTGCTAAAGCCTGAGCGTAAGCATTTCCAAGAGGCAATGTAAGGTCTACTTATTTGTCCAGGCAGTTAGCAGGCAGGGATAGGGTTCATGGAGTGGGGGTGCTTTTCATTGGAATTCTATGTAGTTCACTATTCTTACTGTTATTATACTCGTTTATATGTTTTATGTTGCAAGCCACCATGAGACTTTGGTGAATACTGTGACACAACTATGAATAAATCAATAAATTAAATAAACTGTTCTAGCCATGACTCATGTTCATACTCAAACATTTAAAGAAATATGGACTTTAACAGTATACGGATAAGATCACCGTCTCTTATCGGAGGGGAACATCAGCACAATGCAGATTTATCATGAAGGTTTTTTTTGCCAGGTGGGGGGCGGAAATAACACCTTTATGAGTAAAGCAAAGTTAAGATTTCAGGTACATTTTGTACACCCTTACCTTATGCAATGTGCAGTTATGCATCACTGCACTGTGGGTAGGGTCGATAGATACTTGGATCTTGAGAAATGTTTGAAAAACATTTGGTTTTTCTGGACTTCAAGAAAACGTTTGCTCTGAATTTTTGTTTCAGGATTAATTTAATTCACGGTTGTGATGGAGTAGTTTATAGTAATAGTCATAAGAACATTAAGAGTCTGCATAGGCACACATCCTAGTAGCTGGGAACCAGTAATCCAGAGTTAACCTTGTATGCAACCTGCCCTTCAATAGTCAATCACTGTCTTCTTATCCATTGTTCCCATTACAATAGCATTTGAGGACCTCACAATCTAACCCATTTCACCTCAACCCTCTTAAAGAGGAAGAAACCATTATCTGCATTTTAAAATTTAAACAGATGAGGAATGGAGGCTCTGAAAAACTAAATAGCTGGTCAAGGTCATTGGAATTAGTATTAATTTTTGTTCTGAAGTAGTATTTTCCTTATAATGCAGTTCAACTGCACACAAGGCACATACTGAAACAGTTCCAGAGTGATATGCTAGCAAAAACAAAATTCTCTAATAACTCTTCTATATAAAGCAAAAGGGCTTTCAGAACATACCAGTCAGTTGTGCCAGCATGCTTATTGTTACCAAAGAAAAACAATACAATGTTGATGGCACATCCCACTCAAAAGGGTGAAGGAATTTGCTACTTTTTTGCTGATAAAAGCAGAAGCCCAATGTGCCACTTAGAACAGCTAGCATATCTATTATTGTGGTAAGCACACTCAGACAGTTCAGCAGGAAATTAAAGGGTAGATGGTTGTTTAGGGCCAGATTAAAAATCCATTGAGGTCAATGGAAAGAATCCCATGGACTCATGTTTAAACATAACAAGAGCATTTGAGATATTCTCCTATTAATTATGGAATCTGAATTCTCTCTGGCAAGAGACAACTAAGGTTGCAGGCTATTAGTGTAAAAAGTGAGTAAGAATATTCCTTTTTAAAAAGCCACTCAATTAAATTAAATTGATTAAAATAAGATCTATGAGCAATTTAATGCAATATAATGCAAGTAATTTATTGTAATCACATAGCTATGCCAACTGAGACAGAATTGTATATAAGTTTTAGGATTGGACACTCACATTCTGTCCCAAAAGGAAGTGTCAAAGCTGAGGTGTTTCAAAACATCATTATTTTCCTACAAACTGCATTACACAAGAGTATTCCTGATAAACGGATTTAAATCCCCTGAAAATTGTGATTTGTGACACCCGGTAAAAAGACAGGTGATATTGGGCCACTTGGCATCAGATCTCACCTGAAAATACGTGTAGGTACCACCAGATGTTGGCCTCTGGGATTGGGTAATTTCAGATGTTATGCGGTCCCGATTTACCACAGTGGATTCCCAGCAGTGGCGAACCGCGCAACCACCCCCCGTGGTCCAGGGGACTGGAACCATGGCAGGGAATCGGACAGACAGACCACGGCTGGGGGCAGTGCAACAGACGTGACAACGATTCCCTGCCATGGTCAAAACACCCAGGAGGCACCGGGGATGGGAGGGAGGCAGACATGGCCAGCTGAGGGCAAATGAAGCCAAAAGTGCCAAAAGGGAATGCCCGCACAAGGGAAACAGAAAGGGAGGGGGAGGAGGGAGAAGAGCCGCTGAGGCAGCACACACAGCAGGCACGCAGAGAACCAAGTCACAGTGGAACACACAGCACAAACACACACATGGGCCCATACACACTCAAATGGGAAAGGAAGGGAAGGGGGGTCACAGCAGGACAGATAACACACACGACACAATGGGCACAGGGGGGAGGGAGGGGGTGTGGACAGGGAGCAAGGGAGGGGAAACCAGCCCAGGAGCAGAGCCAGACACGGGGAACGGCATCCCAACAACAGCACAGCCTGCAAGGGCAACCCCACAGCTACACAGCCAGTTCCGGAATGGGGGGACCCTGCTTGGGCAGAGCACAGGCACAGGGGGAGGCCACACGGAACAAGGAGCAGCCCGGGAATGGTCCAGGAGGCAGACAGGCGGAGGCGGGAGCTCAGAGCGGGGCCAGCCACTGGGGCTCGGAAGGCACACGGGGCCTCACAGCCAGATGCAGGGGGCCACGAAGGGGCCCGGGGCTGGGTGGCCCACCAGGTGCATGAAGTTGGGCCACTGAAGGATGCCCCAATGGTATCCCAGTGCTGCCATGTGGTGGGTGACCAGGTAGTATGCCTTGAAGGGATCCTGCATGGCGAGTCCCACCTGCACATCGGAATGGGACCACACACCAGCCAGCGCTGACAGCTCCACCCCAGTGGGCTCCGACAAGCCATAGTTATCAGCTGGGGCCATGGAAGGTGACCCAGCTCAAACAGCCGGTGATAGACCCCCCCATGGGACCACTGTTACCCACGGACCCCTTGAACACAGCCAAAGAAGGATACAGCCAGGGCAGGGCCTCCCTCCATCAGACAAGCCATTTAGGTGGCCAGGATGCACACAGAGAGGGCAGACATGGTCTCTGCCACTGACCACCCCACATGCGCGCACCTCATCTCTGGGATGCACCCATAGGGAAAGGGATGAAGCCCCAGTGTCTCTGCGTGCAGCTGGCAATCCCGGGTGCTCGCCTCATAGCCAAAGTAGCACAGCCCGGTAGCTCAGACTCTCATAGGCACCTGTCAGGCTGTCCGGGCAGCTCAGGAGCAATTGCACATCTGGGGAATGCCACAGGTCACAAAGGGCCATGGTCTCGTAGGAGGTCCAGCTATGGGGAGTGCCGGGGGTAGAGGGACCCGTGAGCCGTGGGGAAGCCCTGCCAGCCATGGTCCAGCATGCGCCTGTTACTAAATGGAAGGTCATATGGGCCCACAATCCCTGGAGGAATGGGAGAGGAAGCAGGGGAGCTCCAAGGCCAAGCGATAAGGACACAAGCCGCAACATTGCCCGGCTAATGAGCAAGGCGTGGGATGTGAACCCAGCACAGCTGCTGGCACCGAGTACACATACAGGACATCCTACACATATCTCAGGGTGGTGAGGACAACAGGCAGCCAAAACAGAGAGGTGGGAGGTGATGACAGCAGGATTGCAGCTGCAGGCTGCACACGCCCGGCCGCAGGCTGGACCATGCGCCAGGCCCCATGCAGGGGCCGCAGGTGTGCTCAATGGAACACTCACTGCCACCTCGCCCCTGTCACCCTATGGAAGCCAGCCCAGCTGGCTGGGGGAGGGGAATAGGTGATCCGGGGCCCCCCGGCCAGTAGGCAGGTCACGAACAGGGGGTGTGGCAACACGTGCCCCAGCCTATAACGGGTGCAGCTCTAACCCACTCGGGCCACCATTCACCATGGAGCTGGGCCAGTTGGGTGCCTGTGGGATGCACCTAGCAATCTGCACTGAGTGGTACCGCTCACACACAGACCTCCTGTGCATCCAGACTGCAGAGGTGCACCTGGCTGCCCGGCTGCGGGTGAGCATGGCCTGGAGCGTTGCTACAGCCCGGGGGAGCCTGGGCACAGGGGAACGCTGAGGGAGGGCACCAGCCACCAACCCAAGGGGGGGCCATGGGGAAGCACGGGGGTGGGGGCTGTGCAGCTGCACATCACGCTGCACAGCTTTGCCCCCTCCTCAATTCCCTGTAGGAATCTGCCGGCACGTCTAAAGGACGGCCAGGAAGATTCCTGTCCAGGAGCTGAACCAGATCCCAGACTGTGGTTCAGCATGGTGGGCTGAAGGACCCGTCACATCTGAAATTACCCCGGAGGTCCAGAATTGTGGTTAGCTGGATCACAATCCAGAATCAGCCAAAAGTAACATCTGTCACTTTGGCCGATTCCAGATCGTCGCCCAGACCATGATGCGGGATCGGGCACAGCGGCCGGATTGGCGGCTGCACTAGCCCATCTCCCATAGGGCAGGCGGCCGGGGGAGTGAGAAGGGGTGTGGCTGTGCAGCCATACGTCATGCCGTACAACCCCGCCCCCTCCCCAATCCCCTGTAGGAATCTACCAGCACGTCTAAAGGACGGCCAGGCAGATTCCTGTTCGTTGTTCGAAATAGATCCCAGACCGTGGTTCAGCATGGCGGACCGAAGGGCCTGTCACATCTGAAATTACTCTGAGTTAAAATTTCCTAGACCATAGCTTTCTACCAGGTATCTCCTTACAGTTATTATTTATTTTAAGCTTGTAATATAAGGGTAATTTCAGACGTGACAGGCCCTTCAGCCCACCACACTGAACCACGGTCCGGGATCCGTTTCAGACAGAACAGGAATCTGCCTGGCTGTCCTTTAGACATTCAAGTTGACCTGGTCACTACTAGCACGTACTCCCAAATTGCTGGCAGGTAGCATTTGCTACTGACTTCTTGAACTATTTGTGATAGGTAGCAGTAGAACAGTAACTGCATCATCAGTGAGATTTTGGGAAAAGGCTGTGCATGTACAGAACCACAATTCTGTGGTCACTGCCTGTGTGCAGTGATTTTTAAAAAAAAATCTGGTCGTCTCCTTGTGTCCCCCATTCTCCCACAGAGAAGCAGAGTGCTGAGAAATCCAGTGGCTGAAGAAGTCAGGTGAGTACATGAAAGGGGGAGAGGAAGATGGGAGGGCTGGAGAGAAAGGAGGGGGGGCTGTAAAAGTCCCTCTTTAAAAAAAAAAAAAAAAGTGTAGGTGGAGGATGAGCTCTTGGTATTATCGCTCTTTTGACGAGAATCCAGGCAGTTTCTTGGCTCATTCTCATTTGCAAGAACAAGCTGAGAACTCTTACTGAGAAAAATTAGAATCCGAGAATTGAGTTTCAGCCCTAATATGCTACTTTACTTCAAGGCTGGGGCCTACCAACTATGGATGTGCGAACAGAATACGATTCGGATGTTCAGCCGTTCAGTTCAAAAACTGAGTTCTGGTTCGGTTGTTTGGTTCGGTGGAGTTCAGGTCAGCCAAACATTGCTGAACATTCGAAATAGCGCTATCGGTACCGATATCAATACCAATTTTTTTCAGTATCGGTATCATTTGGCCCTGAGACCACCCCTGGTCTCCATCCCTGGTGCCAGGAAGTCTGCTCCTCAGCTGCCTCCCCTTTCCAGTCATGTGGTTCCCAACCGAATGGGCCTTTCAGTCACGTTTTTTCCCGCCCCAAACTTATCCGAGCTCACCCGAATATGACCGAACTGTTCAGTCGTTTTCTAGTTCAGTTCGGACGTCCAAACAGACTGAGTTCGGTCCGAACTCCGAACATCCAAACCGCATTCCCACATCCCTACTAGCCACTGTGTATTCCCAAATACTACTCTTCAGCCCTCAGCAACTTGTACAAATCCAAAGAACTTCTCATGATAAAGTTCCCATGTGTTTAAGAAAGATGGCAGGATCTAGCCCTCATTGAATTTCCTGTTGGGTTTAGATTTATTTATTTTTTATTTTTATTTTTTTAAAAGCCAGCTTGGAATATTTCTGCAGAAACTCTGAACTCCGAATGCAACATTTTCATAATAAATGGAGGAGAATCCATGTTATTTTACTTTTTGAGAAGATTGAACACTATTGGAAATTCTATTATTACCTTCAAGAAAATACGTTCGTGTGAGGAGTTAAGTGTCAGAATATTTATACTTGTTTGGAATCAAGTCATTAGACACCATTTTTTAAAGAAAGGACATAGTCAAGGAGAATACCACAGACCTTGTAAAAAAAAAGTGGTCTCTCACAGAATGAATTATCTAGGAGGAAGCAGAGCTGAGGAAAGAAAAAGTTTTCTACCTTTCGGTAGCACGGGAGACTGTTTTTCAGTATCTCATTGGCAGTCAGTTATTCCATGTTTCCACCAGTGAGTGATTCCACGTTCCCACCATTGTGAGAGCAGAACATTCAGATTTCTGTCCACTAATTTCTGTCATTTTTGTAAATTTTCAGGTTTTTTCATGAATTTCTGGTTTTTTTCATTATTTTATAACACTTTCCGCACTTTCAATTTTATACCTATTAGCCTGTACTATATAAAACACAGTGTTAACCCCCCTATGTTAATTTTCTTTTAGGGATCGGACAGTGAGAGTCCCTTCTTGCAGGGGTGTTCTTTTTACTGAACAATTGCAATTTACCAATCAATTTACTAAACTAACAAAATACCAAAAAATGTTAATAAATAGCAAAAAATAGCTAAAAAGCTGGTAAGTTACCTCATCATGAGAATGGAGTTGAATGACCTGTTTCCAATGGTAACAGAATTTGTTACAACTTCTCGTTTCAGGCCTACAAGGAAGCTAATATATGTATTAGTATTGATGAAGTAGCTGTATTTTACAATCACAGCTGGCACAACAGATTAAACCTGAACAACATAAGCATATGGACATCAAAACAGGGAATTCTCATGTGTATTTTATAAAGGACACCTTTCTTGGAGCTGATGGAGTGATGTTGCATAAATGCATAGAAGAGGTTGTTTAGAAACATGACAAGAAAGGTAAAACAAAGCCACAACAACATATTTCAAATAAATCATGTATCTATTTGCAGTATGGACCAAAAGATTATGGGAACAGGCCAGTACACAGTCTCCATTATAAATCATGAATGTTCTATTGCATAAAATTGACTCCATGTATACAATTTGTCTGATAGTTGGCATACAGGGTCAGCTGGGAATGGGGTACAACCTGTCAAAATTCCATGCAAATTGGAGGGGAAAAAACAAAAAAGTTAAATAGTTGAAAAGTTACAGGAAAAAAATGCTTTTACTTCTGGTTTTAGATGCTGGTGGTCTTTTGTTTGTTTGTTTGTTTGTGTGTTTTGGGGGGGGGTTGGTTGTTTGCTTTGCTATCCATACTTAAAGTTGAAAAATTGCATTGGTGTTATGTAATTATGTAGTTATGCATTGCAAGTTATGCAATGCAAAAATTGCATTTGGAGTTACGTAATTATGTAGTTATGTCATTAACCATAGTTCATAATTATTACTGTAATAATTATGTAACTAGACATAGTTAATGGTCACCAACAGAAACCATAGTTGCTATTTATTTTCAGGGCTTCTCAATTCATAGCCAAAGCTCCTTGCCACACAGCTTGCTGCATTTCACTGACTCAGGCACACATGCAAGCAAGAAGTAGGATCCCGGTTATCCCTTTCCATATACTATCTGCCCTAACAAGGGTTGGCTAATGTGTGCAGCACTTAGTACCCATTACATTAACGTGTATCCCATTGTAACACAAAGATGTGCTAAGGAGAAGATATGGCTCAGGTTGGAGACACATCTTGGTTTAATTAGATACAGTACGTTTTTCACTAAGTGTTTTGCACCAAAACTAATGACCTCTTCATTCCCCGCCCCCTTTGTGGTGTAGAAGCCCATCTTCATCCCACTTACGATGATTCTGTCATGTACTCACTCACTTGAGAAGGAGCCAGATCACAAATACAAAACTAATCCCCAATGAACAAGAATTGTCAAGGCAACTTGGGTCCCCACAGTCGGTGTCCATTATGCTCATGATGACACTCATCATCCTATTTGATTGCTCTTTTACATGTCACTCCTTGGGGAGAGGGTACATTAAAGGACCATTGCCATCTCCCTGTCAAGTCATCATTATACCTAGGGATGGGCAAACAGATCGCGGTTCGGCCGTTTGGTTCGGCCGCGTTTGGTTCTTGCGTTCGGGTTCGTGCATTCGGCTGGTTCTCCGGGTTCAGGTTCGGCCATTCAGTTTGGGTGTTCTGTTCGGGTTTGGCCGAAAAAATTACGCGAGAGCACGGGAAGCCGTAATTGCAACGGAAACTGGAAATTCGAGTGTGTGTGGAGCTGTGTAGCGAGTGAGTGTGTGTTTGACTCGGTGGCTGCTCGGTTTGTGTTTTTTGGCTGTGTTTGATTTGGGTTTGACTGTGCTGTGTGTTTGGGTGGATGGTGAGTGTTGGTGTGTGTTGTGGGTGACTGTTTTGGGCGTGAGTGTTTAAAAAAAAATTAAAAATTAAGAAGGCTATGGTGCTGATCACCCGGCTGGGGGTGAAATTGTCGATCGAGGAGGAGGAGGAAGAGGTCGCTGCTCGCACTGTCCCTACTACACCTCTGGTGGTGGTGTCCGGCTCCTTGGCTGAGGAGCCAGTGGAGGGCTCAGGAGGTGTTCCCAGGTTTGTAAACTTTTTTTTTACTTTGAGGACAAGAAAGGCTCTATCTGTTAGAGCAAGCTCACTGGCATGCGGGTGGGTGCGTGGGTGGTGGGCATCAGTCAGGCACAAACAGTGGGCATCAACAGGTGGAAGCGGATGTCTGCCAGAGAGAGAGAGGGTACTGTAGTGTGGGGGGCTCTGGCACGAGCAGCACCCCGCCCCAAACATGTGCCAGGCTAGCAAGGGTCTCCATTCTCCATTTGCCATCCCATTCCCTATGCACCTCCCAAAAAGGACAGGCTCTTTCCTCCAGCCAGGGGCACATCTCCCATGACCATCCCTAGAACCCCAAGGAGGGCAGGATTTGCTCGTGCCAGCCAGGGCCTTCCTAGTTGCAATCCCAAGCACCACAAGGAGGGTAGGGTTTGCATGTGCCAGCCAGGGCCTTCCTAGTTGCAATCCCAAGCACCACAAGGAGGGCAGGGTTTGCACGTGCCAGCCAGGGCCTTTCTAGTTGCAATCCCTAGCATCCCCTAGCACCCCCAGGAGGACAGGATTTGCATGTGCTTTCAAGTTGCAATCCCTACCACTCCAAGGAGGGAGGACTAGAGGCATCATCATAAATGAATGATATTTCTTTGGTGTTCTTAATGTGTTCCCATTTCAGAGACGAATTGGATGCCAGCCCCAGTGCTGCTTCCAGGACCAGGCCAAGTCCAAGGACTCGGCGGACCCCTAGGGGGAGGTCTCCAGTGGTGATACCCCCAAACATTTGGTGCCAGACGGATGTCTGGAGGTTCTACGACAAGGGTGACAGAATCTCCACATGCAAGGTATGGCACGGGGACTAGAACAACAGGGAATGAATTGCCCTATGACCTGTTAGGAACAGACGTCCCCTGCAGAGAGAGATTGGATGGCGACCCAGTCCACCCACTTGTGGAGACAGAATGCAGGCAGGGCTTGACAGACCATTGGTCTGACACAGTATGGCACTTCTTATGTTCCTATCTTTT
>QEPC01004484.1:374101-395722 GCA_003113815.1 Sphenodon punctatus
TTAGTTTTAGTGTTTGTAGGAGTAGGTCTGTGTACTTATTAGATAATCCATTTAGTTCATAGCATTTAGAATAGTTAATAGCAGTTAGATTTAGTGTAGATAGATAGATATATTAGATTTTAAAAATTATATAAAAATAAAAAAAAAATCAAAAGAAAACCATATAAAACCCAATAAAAAACCAAAAAACCATATGAAAAACAAAAAAACACCCATAACAACATTTCCCGAACAGCCGAACAGCCTAACCGAACCACCAAACAGAATGGCTGAACCGAACAACCGAACCCGAACTCAGCGAACTAGCCGAACTGCCGAACCGAACGGACGAACCGAACGCAGCCGAACCGAACGGATGAACCGAACGCAGCCGAACCGAACGGCCGAACCTGAACCGTGATCTGTTCGCCCATACCGACAGACAAGTTCCAGTTATGGGACTCCCAAGGAACAAAGGAGTGGGGTCACCAGTGTAGGAAGGCAGAGGTGAGGTTACCCATAAAGGTGGCAACTTGCCAACTCTAAGAAGCTCCCCCCCCCTCCTTGAGAGGCAGAAACCCCATGAAGAAGGAAGTTTTAAGAGCGTGTGGTAGTGGGCACAGCATTCCACACCTTTCCTCTCTTAAAACTTATTTCTGGCAGGCAGGAGAGGGCCTATTCAAATAGCCAGTGCAACATTACAACATTTTCAGAGTGGGTGGTCTGAAGTCTGCTCAGACCACTTGCAAAGGACCCTTCAGTGTCTGGAACCTGGGTTCAACTTAGCCTTCTCTTTCCATGGTAGCTATGTCCCTGGCCGACACCACTAATCTTTTTGATGTCTCTTCTGGTTCCAGTCACGTTGAAGGCTGCATCAATCCACTTGAGCTGCTTGTACATTATTAGTTCTTTTTCAGGAAGCACTTGGGTTTGTTCAGAGAGGGCACCTCTGACATTGCTGTTGAAAGCATTCTTTTCTGAAGTTCCAATTACACAGAATGTAGGAGGTCACATTAGTTTCAAAAGACTCCAACTCCCTGCAAAGAAGTAAGGAGAAAGCTTAGGTAACTAATGACCTATGTGTGGAAAATGCTGCCCACCTTTACGCGATAGTGAAATCAAAGTCTGGCCAGCAGCAAACACTCCTGGGAAGTTGTGCAGACATTTTGTAATCATGTCTTATACTAGCAGGCACTTCATATTGTTCCCTGTTTCTGTTAGCTCACATAGGAGTTGCTATAACCCACAAGTTATTAGTTTGAAAAATACTTTTCATAAAATCAAATCAGTGGGCAAAATCTTTGCACAAGAGACCCATTCTTCTAGCATTTATTTAGAAGGCTACACTCAAACTTGAAATGTGGAAAAAATGAATATTTGGAACTTCTCTCATTTTAATACCATTCAGTCAAATCATAGTTATGCAATTTGCAGCAATGGGATGCATTAAGATTATTATTAATATAAAAGACAGCCATTTACATAACTATTATATTAACATAACCAAAAAGCTGTGAAATTAGCTCTGAAATGAACAAGCATTTATGTTCAATTGTGATTTGTCATACTAGAAGGTATTTCCAAATTAAGATCATTCCACCATTAAAAAAAATAAAATAAAAATCTATTATACAGTTGGTTTTCTTTATGATAACGAACATACTGTAGCTCATTGTTATCTATGCCCAGAAGGAGTTCTAATTCGTAGGGATGGGTGAACGCGGTTCGGAAGTTCAGAGTTCGAACCGATTTTGGTCTGTTCTGATGACCAAACCCAAACCAACCAAACCCGATTCCGAACTCCAAAATGCCTGAACAGTTCGGTCGGTTCAGATTGAGTTCAGATGATTCTGTCGTGAAAAAGGTGACCTGTGAGTGACCAGTTGACCACTGCCTGACCTAGGAAGGGGGAGGTAGCTAAGGAGGAGACTTTCAGGCACCAGGGGTGGAGAGGCTTGGAATAGAAGCAACCCTGCCCAATCACCATCCCTTTTCTCCTCAGACCACTGGCTTTGCAGTCTGCGATTGGCCACGGGCTAGACTGCATGGAGCCAATGGGGCTTGCGGTAAGGCGGGCACAGCAAGTAACAAAACTCATTGCCTTTCCCAACACCTTCTGAGCTAGTCACTGTTCTGACAGCAGGCATTTTCAGAAGGCTCCCTCTCCCAGCAGTTTGCTTTCCTCACCGATCCAACACATTTATTTAGTTATGTACTTCCCTACCATTTGTTTAGATGTTAGAAATAGATTTAGGTTTTATTTTTATTCTCTACCCATCCCTGTTATTTCTCCCTACCCTCCATTAATCCTCCCCCTCCTGTATTCCATCCCTGATTCCCTTCCCCTGTTTTTTTATTTACTAGAGTAGGATTAGATTTGATTTAGGTTTTATTTCAGCTGTCCCTCCCTCCTTGTGTTTTGTTTTATAAGCGGTCTGTGTCCCCCCGCCCCCCACATCCCTGTGTAATATAATATTGTATATATTAGATAGATAATAGTTAGTTAGTTACTTAGACAGATAGCTGTAGGTGTGATTCAGTTTTATAGTGTGTGTAGGACTAGGTCTTTGTAGTTAGTTTTAGATAGATATTCCATTTAGTTCCATTGATTTTATAATAGTAGCAGTTATTTAGATTTAGAAATTTAGATATATTAGATACAAAAATTTGAATTTTTAAATATATATATATATCTTTGTGCATTCAGCCATTCATTCATTCTTTGGGTGGGAGAAATGGAGAAGGGAAGTAGGAGAGGGCGAGGCCAGTCTGCTGCCCGTAAGTCAGACAATGAGGCACATGGCAGAGGTGGCAGGGGCCATGCCAGCGGAGTGGCAGTAAGAAGCAGCAGCCCTAGCCCATCATCATGCCCCAAGCTCCTCAGGCCTGCTTTTGGGTCTCCCTCTCCCAGCACTAGTAGTGGCACTAGTGCTGCTCCCAGTGGTCGGGCCTCTGTCCTGGCCGGGCGGTGGCCATCCAATGGCTGCCCTGGCTGGACCTCTGCCACTGCTCCACCAATGCCTCTTCTGCCCCAGGACCCACCCTCAGGGTTCTGGGGCCCATCATTCTGTTCACAGGGTGCGTCATTCCACCTTTTCTTTATGAGTTAGCAACATGCTGTTCATTGGAGAGAGAGAGAGAAAGAGAGAGAGAGAGAGAAAGTCCTCCCACTGCTAGGAGAGACAGTCACTATCCAACCACCTCTCAGAACTTCAGCACAGAGGGTTAAAAGATTAGAAAAGTAAAACAAAGCTCGTAACCACAAATATAACTTTTGTAAAGTTTTAAACTCTACAAACATTCTACAAATTTAGAAAAAAACAAACAAACATACAAACAAAGGATAGTTACTTAGGGGTCTGTGGGGGAACATGGGGGAATGTGGGGGTAAGGGGAAATGGCTGGGTGGGACCAAGGGGTGGCCACATCCTTCTCCACCTCGTACCCATGCTGCCAGGCAAATTCAACGGCCCCCTCCAAGGAGGCCTTCCATTTACTGACCGACTGGTGGTGCAGTTCCAGCTCCTTCCTCTCTGAGCGGAGGTACTCCGAATAAGCCGCCACACACCACTCGTCTGCACGGAGCTTCCGGAACCGCACCATCAGCCAGTCAGACATGTTGCATGTTTGGACACGCATAGCATCCATATATTTGTGGGCAGGGCTCTCCAGCTAGGCCAGGAAGGCCCTTTCCTCCTCTGACTCCTCCTGGGGGCCCGTCGACTCCTCTGCGGAGCTGGTGGGGGAAGTGCTCAGGTGGCGATGTTTCTGCCAGGCCTACCCCCCTTGCTTCCGGGACTGCTCCTCCGCTTCAGAGTCCCTGCTGCTGCTGCACCCTCCAGCCTTAGAAGCACCACCACGCACCATCTTTATATGGTGGACATTCTCTATATGGGCTATTAGCCCTGATGTTGTCACCTGGCTACCCGGCTTAATTCTTTTTCTGCAGGTCTACAGAACATAAAAGATAGGAACATTATGAAGTGCCATACTGTGTCAGACCAATGGTCTTTCAAGCCCTCCCTGCATTCTGTCTCAACAAGTGGGTGGGTGGCCATTGGCCAATCTCTCTCTGCAGGGGACTTCCTAACAGGTCAATCATAGGACAATCCATTCCCTGTTGTAACAGCCCCCCTGTCTTAATGCCTTACTGTACATACGGCGATCAATCCACATTTTGTGACAGTGTAAAACTGCCAGATGTTGGACCTCTTCCTTCCGTCTGGTGGCAGCGGCTCCTTCAACCTGCACCTTGGGGTTCTATCAGTGGTGTCAGGGGCAGCATCACCCTATATTAAAAAGGAGCACTTAAACATTAACAACTCAATATCATGCATTTATGATGATGCCTCTCTAGTCCTCTCTCCTTGGGCTTCTAGGCATTGGCAACTGCAGAGACCCCCCCTGACTGGCAAGTGCAAATCCTCCCCTTCTTTGGGTGCTTGTTGAGATGGCAATTGGAGACCCTTACTAGGGATGGCTGGCAGCCTGGCACGTGTTTGGGTAGTGGGTGCTTCTTTCACCTCATGCCTGACTGCTGGAAGAGAGCCCCTCCCACCCTCTCTCTCTCTCTCTCTCTCTCTCTCTCTCTCTCTCTGTGGCACACATCCATTGCCAGTCACCTGCTGATGCCCACTGTTTGTGCCTGACTGCCAGTGCCCACCACCACCCACCCACCCACCAGCACGCCAGTGAGCTCGCTCTAAAGGATAGTCTTCTTCTTGTCCTCAAAGTTCTATGGAACAATAAACAGAAATAAACTTTACAAACCTGGAAACAGCAATGGTACCCTCTGGCTGCGGCTCCTCTGATGAGGAGTCAACCCCCAGCACCTCCAAAGAAGGTCCAGCGGTGGCGTCCTCCACCTCGGGCTATTAACTTTAAGCCTCCTTATTTTTTTTTTCCAACCAGCCAGTCACACAAACCAACCACAACCAAACAAAGTCAAACCAAACCACCGGCAACCTAAACAACCAAACAAAGCAAACCAACACAGACAAGCAAAACCACACACCAGCCAGCCACACACACACACTCTCTCCCAACACAAACTACACACACACTCAAATTTCTGGTTTCCGGAACGATCATGGGATCTCGCGATACCTTTTTCTGAACATCCAAACTGAACCAAACTTGACTGAACCGAATGACCGAACCCAAACTCAGTGACCAAACCGAACAACCAAAACGAACGACTGAACCGTACCAAACCGAACGATCAAACCCAAACCGCGATCTGTTCGCACATCCCTACTAATTTGGTTTCAGCATTCTGCTTTTAAGCAGTATTTATTTATTTTATTTATTTATTTTATACATTTATTAGTCACCCCCCCCCATGCAAATGGAATCCCGGGGTGACGTCCAATTCAATAAAAAAGATTCAATAAAAAAAACATTTTTTTTTAAAATCCAACAATTTAAAACCAAAACAGTGTCGAGAAAACAAATCAAAATAAAAGGTAAGGGAAGAGCTAAAATCCAACACCCTCCTCCCCCCCTCCTCCCCAAAGGCCTGGGTGAACAGCCAGGTTTTACAAGCCCACCGGAATGTCAAAAGGCTTGGGGCCAAGTGAGCTTCCTCTGGGAAGGAGTTCCAAAGATGCGGCTTGTCTACCGAGAATACCCTCTCCATTGTGGCCCCCCGCTTAAAGCAGGGGACCTCCAAGAAAACACCCCTGGTAGACCGAAGGAGCTGCTCTGGGGCATGGAGGGTGAGGCGGTCCATGAGATATGAGGGGCCCAGACCGTGAAGGGCTTTATAGATCAATACCAATATCTTGAACCTGGCTTGACATGCTATTGGAAGCCAATGCAGAGTCCGGATCACAGGTGTTATATGCTCACGATGACCCGTCCCCATCAGGAGCCAGGTCACCACTTTCTGCACTAACTGCAGCCTCCGGACCAGGAACAAGGGCAGTCCCACGTAGAGCGCATTATAGTAGTCCAGCCTAGAGGTGACGAAGACATGGATGAAGGAGACCAGGTCCATCCTGGCGACGTATGGATGCAGCCTCCGCACTAGATACAACTGGCTGAAGGTGGCCTTCACTACTACCTCCACCTGTCAATCCAGGAGGAGATCTGAGTCCAACACCACCCCTAGACTCCGAACCTGCTGAGCTATAGGAGTGTGAACCCCCCTATTAGGGAGGCCGAAACCTCCCTCACCCTCCCCACCACCATCACCTCTGTCTTATCAGGGTTGAGCTTCAGTCTTCTCTGCCACATCCACTCTGCCACAGCCTCCAAACACTGGGATAGCAATGAGACAGCGGGGTCTGGGTCAACTGAAAAAGAAAGGTACAGCTGAGTATCATCAGCATATTGGTGACATCGCACCCCAAACTGTCTCACGATCTCCCCCAAGGGCTGCATATATACATTAAATAATAATGGAGACAGAATGGAACCCTGCGGAACGCTGGACAAGGTGCGAGGGCAAGGTTTTTCAGCTCCCAACACCACCCACTGACTTCTCCCCGAGAGGAATGAGCGGAACCATTCAAGAGCAGTCCCGTCCAGACTCCCCAGGTCTAGCAGCCATCTCAAGAGCAGCCCATTATCCATGCTATCAAAAGTGGCCAAGGGATCTAGCAGGATGAGAAATGTCGAACATCCTGCATCCATCTCCCGGCGGAGGTCGTCGACCAAGGCCACCAATGCCGTTTCAGTGCCATTGCCGGGGCGGAACCCAGATTGAAAAGGGTCCAGGAAACCAATGCTGTATAGATGTGCCTGGAGCTGGTTAGCCACCGCCCGCTTAATAACCTTCCCTAAAAAGGGAAGGTTAGAGAAAGGATGGTAGCTGGCGAGTGCGCCCACATCCAATGATGGTTTCTTCAGCAGGGGGTGCACCACAGCCCCTGCCACAGGGACGCGTTGACCACTCTCGCCAGCACCGTCCCCAATGTCTCCCTGGAGACTTTTACCAACCAGGACAGGCATGGATCAAGTTCTCAACTGGTGGTTCTCACAGACCCCAGGGCATCCACCACATCAGCTGGCATCACTTTCTCAAACTCCTCCCCCAAAGTTGGACCAGACAGGACCTCCGTAACCTCACGCTCACCACCTAATGCCCCCAACCCGGTGTCAAAGTCGCTCTGAATCCAAGCAATCTTGTCTGCAAACTAGGTAACAAACTCCTCACAGCGGGCCTGGGACAAGTCCCCGTCCAGGCGGAGGGAGGCCAAACTGACCAGCCCCCGCACCACCCGAAACAGCTCTGCCAGGTGTGACTTTGCAGACACTATGAGGGCAGCAAAGAACTCCTTCTTTGCTGTCGTCACAGCCTCAACAATGGACCGCAAATGGGCCCTATGGAGAAGTCGGTCGGAGTCCGAATGAGTCCAACGCCAGCGTCACTCTAGCCTCCTGCCTAACTGTTTCATACACCACAGCTCCTCAGTGAACCAAGGGGCCCTGAGGTGATGAGATGGAGGCAGGGGGCGTCTTGGAGCCACCCTGTCAATGGCCTCCCCAAGCAAGCTGTTCCAATGCTGAATCAGCTCATCGACAGAGTGGTTGTCCAGGTCCAAGGTTAATTCCCTCAGGACCTCCTGGAACTGCTGGGGTTCCATCAGCCTCTGAGGGCAGACCAATCTAACTGGTCCCATCCCCTTCTGGAGGTGGTGCGCCGAGAAGCTGGCATGAAGGAGATAATTGTCCGTCTATGACAAGGTCGTAATCCTAACCTCCCCCACTACTGGACCACCCACCTCAAGGCCAGAACTGAAGATCAGGTCGAGGGTATGCCCCCCACACGTGGGTCGGGCAGTTGACCACTTGGGACAAATTTATGGTTGCCATAGCAGCCATGAATTCTCACTCCACTCCTACAAGGCAGGCATCAGCATGGATATTGAAGTCCCCCAGGACCAAAGTCCTGGAGGAGCCCAACTCTGCTATACCAGAAGCACCCCTAACTTACCCCCAGCCAAATCAAACACCACATGGAGGGCCTCAATACCTGCAATCTCCTGGACTGGATCTCTCCTAACAGGCCAGTCCTATTTAAAAATAATTGCGACACCACCTCCCCAGCTGCTTGTGCGGGGCTGGTGCTGTACGTCATACCCGGCCGGAATGAGATCCGCTAAAGTTGGTCCAGCCATCTCATCCAGCCAGGTCTCTGTAATACACGCAAGGTCTACAGCCCCATCCAGGAACACATTCCAGACAATTGGGGCCTTGTTTACAATGGACCTCGCGTTTAACAGCAGCAGCTCCCCACAGGCAGACCTTGGACCTAGTTCCTCCCTCCACCCCATGGCGGGATGGCACGCTGCACCTCCAACAGGCACCTAGGTCCCCTAGGGGCGCAAGCCATCCATTCACGGGGACCATCCCGTCCACGCCCAAGAACCACCGCTATGACTGCTCCTCCCCCACCGTCCACCCAATCCCGGCCCCCTAAACCCGGCTGTTCGCCCAATGGCCCCTCACCTCCCTCATCCCCCCCATCACTCCCCCCGCAAACCACCCCAATTTGTATTGCTGTACAAATAAGAGATTTCATACTCTGGATATAGCCAAAAAAGTTGGTAGATTCACATTCATGAATAAAATCTGGGTACTCAATTACTAAAACAAAGATTAGATTAGATTAGATTAGTAAAAAAAATGATTGCATTTATTACAAATAAGACAGTAGCCCACAATAGCTCACACCCGGTGGGTGTCCACCTGCTCGTTTATTAGGTGGTCACCAGATCTTTGTCCTCACTGGTCATGTGGTGGACACAGACTGGAATCTGGGAGCATACCGAGTCTGCCATGTGGGAGAGACTGGGATAATGCAAAGTAATGTGTGCCATGATGTTTGCTACCCATCTGTCACTGTCAGATTATGTGCAGTCTTGCCCACATTCCCTCATACAGGTTTGCCAGTACCACGGCAATGAGCCCTGAACTGTGCTCTGAATGGAGGATGCGAGAAACCCTGCTTACAACTTGCAAGGAATGATTGCTTAGAGTAATTACTTCTGCTTTAACATTTTTACTTTTGCTTTCTTTTGTCAGTACAGGTGCTCAATAAAGTATGCAATTTGCTCAATGAAGTCATATTTCATGGCTAGAAAAAGGTTTCTGTGGCTAGCCAAGTGCTGGCAGTTGTACAGAGAGGTATGCACCCCTGTGGGTAGGCATAAGAACATAATTAGTGCCATACTGAGTCAGACCAATGGTCCATCAACCCCAGTATCCTGTCCTATGACAGTGGCCAATCTTGATTGAATGGGAGAAGAACCAACAGTCACAATGGGCAATCCATTCCCCGTTGTTCACTCTCAGCTCCCAACAGTAAGAAGTTCATCCTGTAAGCTACTTGGTGAATAGCCATTAATGGACCTACTCTCTAAGAACTTATTCAGTCCTTTTTAAAACCTAGCTATACTACTAGCCTTGACAACATCCTCTGAAATCAAATTCCATAAATTCCTCTGAAATCAAATTTCATTCACTCTGCCCGTCGCTTCGACCATGGGCAGCCTCTCCTCTTCTCTCTTCACTGGCTCCCCCTTCCTGAACGTATCCTGTTTAAACTCCTGGTTTTCACATTCAAAACACTCCACAACCAAGCTCCCCCTTACCTCTCGGACCTAATCTCCCTACGCACTCCTGCACGTGCTCTCCACTCGTCCTCTGTCCCCTCCCTCACTCTCCCTCATTTCTCCTGCTCACCTAACCGCCTTCGACCCTTCTCCCTCGTTGCCCCCCATGCCTGAAACTCCCTCCCTACCCACATCCGCCTTGCCTCCTCCCTCCGCTCCTTCAAATCCCTCCTCAAGACCCACCTTTTCCTCACCGCCTTTCCCAATGCCTGCTAGTCATTCCCTGTATACTTACTGTCTGCCCTCCTCGGCAGACTGCTGCAACCTTCCTGATTGTAGCCAAGCCATGCACACGCACCTGAGACTTTGCATCCACTTGATTGTCTGTTTGTCTTCTCCCCTGTCTCTCCCACTGTCCCCTCTCCCTGTCTCCCCCTCCTTGTCTTTCTAGATTGTAAGCCACAGGCAGGGATCGCGTCTATTGTATGTTTCTGTACAGCACCAAGCACATGACTCACACTATATAAATGTTTATAATAATAATAATAATAATAATAATTAATTAATTATGTGTTCATTAAAAAATACTTCCTTTTATTTTTTTTAAATCTGCCAGCAACTAGTTCTAGTACTATTTCAGAGGGTAAATAACCATTCCCTATCTACTAGTTCCACACCACTCAAGATTTTATAAACCTCTATCATGTCCCCTCTGTCTTTTCTTCTCTAAGCTGAAAAGACCCATCTTGTCAAACCTCTCTTTGTATGGAAGCCGTTCCATACCCTTTATATTCTTGTTGCCCTTCTCTGTACCTTTTCTAGTTCAGCTATGTCTTTTTTGAGATGGGGCGATCAGTACTGCACACAGTATTCCAGGTTCAGTCGCACCATTGATGATTTGTATAGCGGCATTATGACATCCTTAGTTTTATTCTCTATCCCTTTGCAAATAATTCCTAACATTCTGCTTGCTTTTTTGACTGCTGATACTGCACACTAGGCTGAGAATTTCAGTGTATTGTCCACAATCACTCCCAGGTCCTTTTCCTCGGCGGTAACCCCTAGCTTAGTACCCAGCATTGTGTACTCAGAGTTTGGATTATTTTTCCCTATGTGCATCACTTTGCACTTGTCCACATGAAATCTCATCTGCTATTTAGATGTCCAGGCACGCAATCTCATAAGTTCTTCACAGTCTGCTCATGTTTTAACTACCTTGAATAACTTGGTGTCATCAGCAAATTTAAGGTTAAGGACTGCCAGGAGACATTAGGGTCATTGCTGGCGTAGGTTGTGAATGCCTCCCTTAGGGATGACAGGGTGCTGAGCCACCTCAAAAAGGCTGTGGTACGGCCCCTGCTCAGGAAACCATTGACTCCCCGGTCAGCTATCAGCCAGTATCTAACCTTCCTTTTTTAGGGAAGGTTATTGAATGGGTGGTAGTTTGGCAGCTTCAGGAATATCTGGATCGGGTCAGTTTCCTTGATCCCTCACAGTCTGGTTTTCATCCTGGGTTTGGCACGGAGACTGTGCTTGTGGCTTTGGTTGACAACCTGCGCTGTGAATTAGATCAGGGCAGATCTTCTATTTTAATTTTATTAGATCTGTCGGCTGCATTTGATACCGTTAGCTGTGAGATGTTGGTGGCTTGGCTGTGGAACCGGGATGGGGTGGGCAGAATAGTTCTTGAATGGTTCCGCTAGTTCCTGGCCGTGAGAACTCAGCATGTGGTTCGGGCAATGTACTTCATCTCCCCAGGACCTGACGTGTGAAGTCCCGCAGGGTTCTATACTATCTCCCCTCCTGTTCAACGTGTATATGCAGCCTCTGGGAGAGGTCGTGACAGAGTTCAGCGTGCGTTGGCCTCAGTACGCTGATGACACACAACTCTACCTCTCTTTTCTGCAGACCCAGACCCAGCAGTCTTGGTGCTTACCCCAGTGCCTGGTGGCTGTGGGGGACTGGATGAGGGAAAATTGTCTGAAGTTGAATCCCGACAAGATGAAGGTGATTCTGGTGGGAAGGGCTGGTGTGTGTGTGGCTCCCATCATTGATGGGGTTTGCCCCCCTTTGGCCACACAGGTCCAGAGTCTGGAGGTGCTCCTCAACCCACAGCTCTGACTGGATCTCCAAGTGGAGCCTGTGGCGAGGGGAACATTTCACCAGTTGCAACTGGTACGACAGCTGCGGCCATATGTTTCGGATTTGGATTTGGCCACCATCATTCATGCCTTTATTACCTCTTGATTAAACTACCATAACACACTCTACATGGGGCTGTCCTTGGGGCGGTCCAGTGGTTGCAGCTGGGGCAGAATGCGGCAGCCCATCTCTTAATGAGGATGGGTCGCTGTGAGCACATTACACCGGTGTTCCGTTCTCTGCACTGGCTGCTTATTATCTTTCGGGTCCAATTCAAGGTGTTGGTGATGACCTACAAAGCCCTAAATGGCCTGGGCCCGGCTTACCTGTGGGACCACCTCAGGCCCCAGATCATGTCGCAGCCCCTGCGGTCGGCCTTGGACATCCAACTCGAAGTCCCCTGGGTTGCCCGGGTGGCGACGATGGTGACGGCGTTCTTGGTGGTTGCTCCCAGGCTGTAGGCTTCCCTCCTGACTGAGGCCTGCTTGGCCCTGGACCTTCTCTCTTTCTGAAGAAAGCGTAAGACCTGGTTGTTCCGTGGGGTCTTTGGAGAGGGAGACGGGTAGGGTGGGTTGGGGAGGGTTCTGCCCTTTTTATATATTTTTAATGAATTTTAAATTGTATATTTTGTTTTTTTTTAAATTATTATTGTTATATGTTTTGTAAGCCACTCCGAGCTGCTCTGTGAGCAGGAGGGTGCAGGGTAGAAATAAATAAATAAATAAATAAATAAATAAATATTTTATCACCTCACTCTTAACACCCCTTTCTGGATCATGAATGAACACATTAAACAGCGCCAGTCTCAATACAGATCCCTGGAGCACACCACTTTTTACATCTCTCCATTGTGAAAATTTACAATTTAGTCCTACTCTTTGCTTCATATCCATTAACCAGTTACCAATCCATAGTAAGACACTACCTCCTATCCCATGATTTTCTAATTTTCTCAAGCGTCTTTTATGTGGGACCTTATCAAATGCTTTTTGGAAATCCAGGTACACTATATCTACCAAGTCTTCCTTGCCCACATTCTTATTTACACCCTCAAAGAATTTCAACAGATTAGTGAGGCATGACTTACCTTTGCTAAATCCATGTTGACTCTTCCCCATTAAGCCATGTTTATCAACTAGCCCAGCGATTCTGTTAATGATAATTTCCTGTAGTTTCCAGGATCACCTCTGGATCCCCTTTTAAATATTGGGGTTACATATGCCACCCTCCAGTTCTTAGGTAAAGTGACAGATTTTAGTGATAGGTTAAAAATTACTAACAGTCGGTCTGCAGTTTCATATTTGAGTTCCTTCAGAATTCTGAGGCAAATACCAACTGGTCCTGGTAATTTTTTAGTATTTTGTTTGTCAATTTACTCTAGAATCTCCTCCAGACACATGTTGATTTGTGACAGCTCTTTCAAATCATCACCTACAAATTAAGGTTCCGGCATGGGTATCTCCCCAACATTGGTTATTTTCAGACGTTATGAGACGAGTCAATACCCTGTGGTGGGGAATGGCCTCGTAATGTATGGTGGGGAACCGGAAGTTCCCCCCCCCCAGATGTTAGCCATGCTCAATCATGGCGGGGAATCACATTCACCACGTGATCGGCGGGACTGGCGGTGCCGGTGCCGATTGCATGGTGACCGTGATTCCCCGCCACGATGAAGGGGCCCATCTCATCTGGACAGCAACCACAGCCCAGAATCCCTGGCGGATTCGGACTGTGGTCAATTCGGGTGGGCGCTGCGGCCGCATTGGCCGCGGCACCCGCCCGTCTCCCCAGAGGGCTAGTGGCGTGGGAGCATGGGGGGGGAGGCAGGGCCGTGCGGCCGCATGTTGTGCCGCACAGCCCCACCCCCTCCCCGATTCCCCTCCGGGATCAGCCGACACATCTGTTGGACATGACGGGCTGATTCCGGAGGGAAATCAGAAGGGTGATTCCAGGATGGGGCAAATGCCGCCCCTTCTCATCTGAAATCACCCATTCTCTGCAGTGAAGACCGAAGCAAAGAACTCATTCAGCTTCTCTGCAATGTCATTTCCCTCCCTAAGCACCACTTTCAGCCCCTGGTAATCTAACAATCCAACTGACTCTCTAGCAGGCTTCCTGTTTTTGATGTACATGAAAAAGTTTTTATTATTAGTCTTAGCATATTTAGCAAGTCACTCCTCAAATTCCTTTTTGACCTGCCTTATTAACTTTTTACATCTTCTTTGGCAACGCTTATGCTCTTCTCTATTTACCTCATTGGGACTCTCTTTCCATTTATTTAAAGGATGCCTTTTTTGCTCAAATATCCTCCTTCACCTCACCATTTAGTCACACAGGCAGACGTTTGGTCCTCTTCCTACCTTTTTTAATTTGTGGAATACATTTAATCTGAGCTTTCAAGATGGTGTTTTTAAATAGTCTTCAAGCTGCCTGTAGATATTTAATTCTTGCAGCTCCTTCTTTAAGTTTCCCTCTAACTAGTTTCCTCATTTTTACATAGTTCCTCTTTCTACAGTTATATGTTACCACAGTGGGCATTTTCCCTCCTGCGAGTATGTCAAAATTGATTATATTATGGTCACTATTATGGATGGGAGAACGCGATTCGGTGTTCGGACCGAACTTGACCAGTTCGGTTGACGGAATCGAATGTCCGAACCAAACTCGATTTTTGAACCGAACCGAATTTCCGAACTCGGTTCTGTTCTCCCATCCCTATAAGATAATATTCCATTTAGTTCAATGGGGTTTGAATTTCCGAACTCTGTTAGGAAGTTCGGAGTTTGGACTGAACTTGAATAGTTCGGTCAACCAAACCGAACTTCCGCACCAAACTCAATTTTTGAACTGAACCGAATTTCCGAACTCAGTTCTATTCGCCCATCCCTAGTCACTATTGCCCAGTGGCTTCAGCACCATTACCCCTTACCCCTTACACTAAATCCTGCACTCCACTTAGGATTAGATCCAGAGTGGCTCCTTCACTTGTTGGTTTCAGGCCATGGGGCAGGGATAGCATAGGCTGACCATCCTCCAGGAGTCAGTCTGAAAGAAACAGCTGGTGTAGTTTCTTCTTCACATAGTTTGTCATGGCAGGGAGGGGGAATGTTGGGGGGGGTGGAACGGAGTGTGAAGAACCCATGTCCATGTGTTGCATTTCTCAGTTTAAACCTGTGCATAGTGGCTGAGTACGGGCTGCTCGCATGGCCAAAATATACATGCACGGGTTGCCTGTTTGTTAGCTTCTACACAATAAACAAGTGAGTAGAAGCTGAGTGAGGGATTCATAGATCAAACCCAGACTCCAGCAGGTTATTGTCTCATTTATTAGCACCCTTAGAATCATAGCATCATAATGCTGGTCTAACCTCATGCAAAATTCACCACACCCAAATTGAAGTGCACACCCCTTTTTCGTTATTATAACAAAAATGAAAATGTATGTTTTCTTTCTCATTATTGTAAGAACCAAATTAATAATAATAATAATAATTAATAATAATTAATAAATGAAAACAAAAATGAATATACATTTTAGTTTTCAAAATAATTGGAAAACACTGAAAAACATATTTCTGTCTATAAGGGTTTTTCTCTTTTCCAATTCTGATTAAACCTGTGGAGATTGTACCCCCAATGGAGGGTACTATGTGTACCAGATTCCTGAAAGGTTGAAAAAAGGGAACCAATTTTATAAGCAATTGAATGTTGTGATTTTAAGAAAAGCTGAACACACATTCCTGGCTACAACTTCTATATCTTCCATCCAATTTGCCTGAAATATTATTTCCCTCCCCAAGATTACCAATCATGCCAAATTTCAGAAAGATTGGACAAAGGGTCCTGATGTTATACGACATTAACTTGACAAAAGTTGCCTCCTGTTTCTGGGAGTAACATTTTTATATTCCATACATTTTTACATTCCATACTATTTATGTGATATTTGGCAGGAATATATCACATACCTTCCCTGTCATTTCTGTCAAACTACAGGACAATTTGATAAAGGACCCCAATTTCATAAGCAATTGAAGTTGTCTCCTTGAAGACCATTATTCAGATATATAGCAGCACATGCAGTGCCAGTCAGAAGCAGGCATCTGGCATGGCAGGGGGAGGGAGGCTGTAGGAGAGAGGATAGGGAGGAACCCAACAGACTGACAGACACATTCACTAGCTANCCCCCCCCCAGATGTTAGCCATGCTCAATCATGGCGGGGAATCACATTCACCACGTGATCGGCGGGACTGGCGGTGCCGGTGCCGATTGCATGGTGACCGTGATTCCCCGCCACGATGAAGGGGCCCATCTCATCTGGACAGCAACCACAGCCCAGAATCCCTGGCGGATTCGGACTGTGGTCAATTCGGGTGGGCGCTGCGGCCGCATTGGCCGCGGCACCCGCCCGTCTCCCCAGAGGGCTAGTGGCGTGGGAGCATGGGGGGGGAGGCAGGGCCGTGCGGCCGCATGTTGTGCCGCACAGCCCCACCCCCTCCCCGATTCCCCTCCGGGATCAGCCGACACATCTGTTGGACATGACGGGCTGATTCCGGAGGGAAATCAGAAGGGTGATTCCAGGATGGGGCAAATGCCGCCCCTTCTCATCTGAAATCACCCATTCTCTGCAGTGAAGACCGAAGCAAAGAACTCATTCAGCTTCTCTGCAATGTCATTTCCCTCCCTAAGCACCACTTTCAGCCCCTGGTAATCTAACAATCCAACTGACTCTCTAGCAGGCTTCCTGTTTTTGATGTACATGAAAAAGTTTTTATTATTAGTCTTAGCATATTTAGCAAGTCACTCCTCAAATTCCTTTTTGACCTGCCTTATTAACTTTTTACATCTTCTTTGGCAACGCTTATGCTCTTCTCTATTTACCTCATTGGGACTCTCTTTCCATTTATTTAAAGGATGCCTTTTTTGCTCAAATATCCTCCTTCACCTCACCATTTAGTCACACAGGCAGACGTTTGGTCCTCTTCCTACCTTTTTTAATTTGTGGAATACATTTAATCTGAGCTTTCAAGATGGTGTTTTTAAATAGTCTTCAAGCTGCCTGTAGATATTTAATTCTTGCAGCTCCTTCTTTAAGTTTCCCTCTAACTAGTTTCCTCATTTTTACATAGTTCCTCTTTCTACAGTTATATGTTACCACAGTGGGCATTTTCCCTCCTGCGAGTATGTCAAAATTGATTATATTATGGTCACTATTATGGATGGGAGAACGCGATTCGGTGTTCGGACCGAACTTGACCAGTTCGGTTGACGGAATCGAATGTCCGAACCAAACTCGATTTTTGAACCGAACCGAATTTCCGAACTCGGTTCTGTTCTCCCATCCCTATAAGATAATATTCCATTTAGTTCAATGGGGTTTGAATTTCCGAACTCTGTTAGGAAGTTCGGAGTTTGGACTGAACTTGAATAGTTCGGTCAACCAAACCGAACTTCCGCACCAAACTCAATTTTTGAACTGAACCGAATTTCCGAACTCAGTTCTATTCGCCCATCCCTAGTCACTATTGCCCAGTGGCTTCAGCACCATTACCCCTTACCCCTTACACTAAATCCTGCACTCCACTTAGGATTAGATCCAGAGTGGCTCCTTCACTTGTTGGTTTCAGGCCATGGGGCAGGGATAGCATAGGCTGACCATCCTCCAGGAGTCAGTCTGAAAGAAACAGCTGGTGTAGTTTCTTCTTCACATAGTTTGTCATGGCAGGGAGGGGGAATGTTGGGGGGGGTGGAACGGAGTGTGAAGAACCCATGTCCATGTGTTGCATTTCTCAGTTTAAACCTGTGCATAGTGGCTGAGTACGGGCTGCTCGCATGGCCAAAATATACATGCACGGGTTGCCTGTTTGTTAGCTTCTACACAATAAACAAGTGAGTAGAAGCTGAGTGAGGGATTCATAGATCAAACCCAGACTCCAGCAGGTTATTGTCTCATTTATTAGCACCCTTAGAATCATAGCATCATAATGCTGGTCTAACCTCATGCAAAATTCACCACACCCAAATTGAAGTGCACACCCCTTTTTCGTTATTATAACAAAAATGAAAATGTATGTTTTCTTTCTCATTATTGTAAGAACCAAATTAATAATAATAATAATAATTAATAATAATTAATAAATGAAAACAAAAATGAATATACATTTTAGTTTTCAAAATAATTGGAAAACACTGAAAAACATATTTCTGTCTATAAGGGTTTTTCTCTTTTCCAATTCTGATTAAACCTGTGGAGATTGTACCCCCAATGGAGGGTACTATGTGTACCAGATTCCTGAAAGGTTGAAAAAAGGGAACCAATTTTATAAGCAATTGAATGTTGTGATTTTAAGAAAAGCTGAACACACATTCCTGGCTACAACTTCTATATCTTCCATCCAATTTGCCTGAAATATTATTTCCCTCCCCAAGATTACCAATCATGCCAAATTTCAGAAAGATTGGACAAAGGGTCCTGATGTTATACGACATTAACTTGACAAAAGTTGCCTCCTGTTTCTGGGAGTAACATTTTTATATTCCATACATTTTTACATTCCATACTATTTATGTGATATTTGGCAGGAATATATCACATACCTTCCCTGTCATTTCTGTCAAACTACAGGACAATTTGATAAAGGACCCCAATTTCATAAGCAATTGAAGTTGTCTCCTTGAAGACCATTATTCAGATATATAGCAGCACATGCAGTGCCAGTCAGAAGCAGGCATCTGGCATGGCAGGGGGAGGGAGGCTGTAGGAGAGAGGATAGGGAGGAACCCAACAGACTGACAGACACATTCACTAGCTAATTACTGCATGCTTCCAGCTCTACAGGACCACTTGGTGGTGGGTAAAAAGGGGGCATCCCTGAGGCAGGCATAGAAGGGACATAACTGGGGCTTTGGGGATAGCATTCCAGCAATCGGGAGACATGGTTTACATATCCAGGATGACCAATTATCATCACAATCACATACTGTAGCACTGTGACTGAGGACATAAGATAATCTCTAATGGCTCTTTCTTAAATAGATGCTTCCGACTTCCCAGTAACAACTGGGGGAGAGATGTTGGGGTGGTCACAGCACAGAATGAGGATGTTCGGTTGACATTTCTGCTGGCAAATTGGCATCACAAACAGATCTTATACCAGTCTTTCCATGTTGTAAGCAGGGTTTCTCGCATCCTCTGCTCAGACCACAGTTCAGGGCTCATTCCCGTGGTGCTGGCAAACCTGTATGAGGGAATGTGGGCAAAGCTGCACATAACCTGACAGAGACAGATGGGTAGCAGGCATGATGGCACACATTACCTTGCATTAGCCCAGTCTCTCCAACACAGCGAACTCGGTATGTTCCCAGACTCCGGTCTGTGTCTGCCACATGGCCAGTGAGGACAAAGATCTGGTAACCACCTAATAAACGAGCAGGTGCACACCCACCGGGTGTGAGCTACTGTGGGCTACTGTCTGATTTGTTAACACTTTAAGTAATAAATTCAATCATTTTTTTACTAACCTGATATTTGTTTTAGTAACTGAGTACCCAGATTTGATTCATTAATGTGACTGGTCCTGTACCAGGACCAAATGTGGGGTAGGCGACTGGCCTGGAAACATGGGTCTGGAAGGAACTGGGTCACAGTACGGCCTCAAGGCTGAGTCCAACAGGCATGTTTGCTTCCATGCTATTCTGACTCCAGCATGCTGTCTGCTTTTGGCATCCATGGCTGCCTGTCATGGCCGGTGGTGGAGTACCAGGTCCAGCGTGGGGGCAGGAATGGGCAACCGCTTGTCACTCCCCATCCACCCCCTCCCCAGCCAGGTCAGGCCATGGAAACATTTATTTCATTTCCCAACATAATCTGGCTGTGGGCAGCCTCCCCTCTCCAGAACATGCAGAAAGTGTGCTGGCTACACATCTAAAACACCCGGTGTCTTATACCTCACTGACCATCCTGGAGGAGGCAGAAGAGCCACTGGAGGCAGAGAAAACAAGAACAGCACATCCTTGGGGATCCCCTTCTACTTAATAGATATTCCAGCAAATTAACTTCCTTAGTATTTGGCACTTCATTATATCCTGTGATACAAGTTAACCAATAAGTGATTAATAAATTTAAAACAAAAATACCAATGAAGTTGGGAAAATGCAGTTCAAATCTAGCCATTGAAATATGGTGAGTTTATCAAATTTGAAGTTTGGTAACAGTTTGGTATATAATCCATCAATTGATCTAAATGTATCATAGGAACATATGAAGTGCCATACTGAGACAGACCAATGGTTTGGCCTGTTCCGAACTCGGCCTGTTCTGACGACTGAACCCGAAATTGAGCCAACTGAACCGAACTCAATTCCGAACTCCAATTTCAGAAGGCTTCCTCTCCCCCAGCAGTTTTTGTTCCTTCCTATTCCGAATCCATTGCCATCCTCCTCCTATTTCACCCATCCAACCCATCTACCTCCATAGTCTCATTTATTTAGCTTAGTTAAGATAGATTTAGATGTTATTTTTTGTTTTTATCCCTCCCTGTGTTCCCTGTGTTCAATCGTCCTTCCTCCCTCCCCCCCTCCATTGAATCCTTTCCCTCGCCCATATATTTCCTCCCTGATTTTATTTATATATGTATATATATATATATATATATACAGAGAGAGAGAGAGAGTAGACAGTTGTAGGAGTTAGCTTAGTGAAAGAGATAGTGTTTAGTGATTTAGTTTTAGTGTTTGTAGGAGTAGGCCTTTGTACTTATTAGATAATCCATTTAGTTCATAGCATTTAGAATAGTTAATAGCAGTTAGATTTAGTGTAGTTATATATATATATATATATATATATATATATATATATATATATATATATATAATATTAGATAAAAATGTAAATAAAAAAATTAAATAAAATAAATATATAAAAATATTAATTTGGAGGAAAAAATGGAGAAGGGAAGGAGAGGCCAGTCTGCTGACTGTAGGGGAGGCAATGGGGCATGTGCCAGACGTGAGAGGGACCGTTCCAGGGGAGTGGCAGCAGGCAGAAGCAGTAGCAGTCCCCCTCCCAACAGCACTGGCAGCAGTGTGTCAGCCAGGATGGCAAGAAGACAGGAGGGGGGGGGAAATCCTCAGTCTGAGATCATTTTAAGCAGGTGCAGGCAGATGATCCCAGAGAGGTGCAGTGCACATTGTGCAATAAGCTAGTGAATGGTGTGCAAGTGCTTACCAATCTTGGGACAACTGCAATGGCGAGGCACCTGAAGTCATGCCACAGTGCTCTACTGCTCAGCGGGAAGGCAGGGGAAGTGGATGCCAGCGGGTTCCCAACTGCAGCATCCAGTCACCTGGCTCCTTCAGCGGGCCAGCATCCTGCACCACCTGCTGCTGCCTCTAGCAGCAGGAGCAGTATGGAGGCAGAACAGCGGCAGGAACCTCGCCACCAGCGCCATCAGTCCACCATGGAGGAGCTGGTGTGGGGGGATCTGTCAAGGCCATCAGCAGGGCGCCGTGGCACTGACTTCCAAGAGAAAGTGAAGCGCCTGTTGGCAGAAATGATTGCCCTGGATGGCCAGCCCTTGTCAATTGTGGAGGAAAAGGGCTTCCAGCGACTGATTGGGCTCCTGGCCCCCAACTTTAATCTGCCTTCCCACCTTACCCTGGGTTGGACTGTGGTGCTATAGCTCTACAGGGCTTTGAAGGAGTGGGTGAGGGAGCAGTTAGCAGGGGATAGGGGGCCACAATCCACTTCACCACTCACCTGTGGTCAGCCAGAAACGCCCAGCACACCTACCTTGCAGTGACTGCACACTGGTGGCAGAACCTAGAGGCAGCGTTTGGCAGTGGCAGGAGGGGTCCTGAAGGAGGGTATAGGTGGGCCCTGCTTCAGGCACAAGTCATGGACAGCTCCCACACCTGAAGGAACCTCGAGGCAGCCCTGGC
>QEPC01004484.1:402813-421413 GCA_003113815.1 Sphenodon punctatus
CCTGTTCCTCCAGGGGGCGTGGCCTCCGCCTGCCGTGTTCCCTGCCCCAACTTCCTGCCGCCGCGGTGCCTCAGCCATCTGCGGCGGCCATAATCCCTGACACCTTTACTTTTCATTTAAAAAAAACCAACAAAAAAAACCCCTTCTTTTTTGTGGGTGGGGGTGTAAACAACCCTATCATTTTCATGTTTTGGTTGTTTACTTTATTTAAAATTAATTCTGAAAATCACTTTGCATGTACAAAACGGCTGCCAGACAATTCTGTGCAGACCAGCTTCCCTTTTCCAAAATGGCGCCATCGCTGCCATTCTAGAAAAGGACTGTGCATGCACAGAATAGTCTGGTGACTGTTTTGTGCATGTGGTGTGATTTTTAAAAAACATTTTAAATTAAAAAGAAAAGAAAGAACGGCGGTCATTTAAATTTTTTTAACAACAGTGGATGAAAGCAAACAATATTAAACCATTTTTGTATTTTAATTACTAAAACAAATGGGACTCTACATGGGTCTGCCCTTGGCGACTGTTCAGAAGCTGCAGGTGGGTCAGAATGTGGCAGCCCAGATACTCTCTGTGGTGGGTTGCTGGGAGTGCATGCCACTTGTGAGGCTGCATTCCCATCTGTGGTGGCGGTGGCAGCAGAGGGAGGGGCCAGGAAAGAAGTGTCAGCACAGAGGAGCCGACTGCAGGAAAAGAGCCGGTGCGAACAGGGATCTGTCACGGCTTGTCTCGCACATGTCAGGGCAGGATTTTGCACCCTGACATGAGCATGTACCACCGGCCAGTTTTTTCCCCATACAACAAGGGCCCACAGAGAGGCATTCTCAGTTGCCACCTCCATACTTTGGAACTCCCTTCCCCTGGAGGTCTTCCAGAACCTGAGATTGAGCACATTCCGGAGGCAATGTAAAACTTTTTTGTTTGGCAGAGCTTTTGCCAGGCGGGGATAGAGGTTGGGGGGGGCGTATTTTGGGGTGAGGGTAAGGATCTGTAGGGTTTTTTTTAAAATTATATTTTATAATTGTGTGTTTTTGCTTTTGTAAACAATCCTAAGCCTTCAGGTAGGGCAGGATATAAATAAATAAACTAGAATGAATTACACACCCCTAAAATGAACTATCATCTGCTCTACTGTTCCATTAGAGAAACAACTCCCTGTTCCAGGCAAGAAAGTCTAAGCAAAAATTCTCTGTTGAATGTGCTGAAATAATATGTTGAATATATCAGCCTTACTGTTGAGCAAAGAAACCAAACAAACTCTACTGGTGCTTCATATCCTTTAATGCTTTCTAGTTCACTTCCAATGCTAATCTGGAGGCTATGATCTTAAAGACCATTTAAAGGTTGTCCTCTTTATGTGGGATAACTGGGCTATTCAGGGCAATTGCCGTTGACAGCAATTCAACTTCAACAAATTGGTTAACTCCATCTAAGGGTCTGACCCAATAGATATTTTTCCCCTGAGGAAGCTCAGTTATGAATAGAGTTGCACCAATTATTTTTTTAAAACCCTTCATAAATGTTTCTGAGGTTCTGAGTGCAAAGGTTGAGTTTTTGGCCACCACACAGAACTGTTACTGGGGACTCGGAAATTGCAACTTGAAGCCATGGAATTTGATAAGTCTCAGAACTTGGAATCTTGGAACTTGGAATCACAGAACTCGGCACTGGGACCACACCATATCCCAGCAGGACCACACCATATCCCAGCAGGACCACACCATATCATAACATATATATCATGGGACCACATTATCATTCAATACCAGCAAGTTTGACCCCCTTACCCCATGCCAGCTCTACAGATGTGCACAGAAACAAAAAGTTCCGTTATTCCTTTTGTTTTCATTATTAAAATTTCATTTGTTTTCATTACTATTTTCATTATTGTCTTTCATGTTCATTACTCCTTTCATTTTTGGTTTGCATTGGCTTCAATGGGAAATGCATTTCTTGCTGTAACTTCATCTTTCATCCAATTTTAATGAAATTTTGAAAGCTTGTACCCCTTGCCCAGTAGATAAGAAGTGGATAAAGGGTCCTAATTTTGTAGGCAATTAAAGTTACATGGTTTTCACACACATTTCCAACTCTAATGTCCCCCCCTACCCATTCCAATTTTAATGGGATTTGGTTATTTTGTACCTCTGATGCAAATGATCATCCCTGTCAAAGATTGGATAAAGGATCCTTATTTTAAAAGCAATTTAATCATGTCTTTGTTTGCACACACATTTCCAGCTGTAATTGTCTTTGCTTTCTATCTAACGTGGACAGGTTGTTCCCGTTACCCAAGGTATCACCCCTGCCAAATTTCATAAATATTGGAGAAAGGGTCTCAATTTTATAAGCAATATAATGTTCATAATTTTAAACAGATAGATTCTCTAATGTTAGTCACATACAAAATGGATTTGTGATGTCAATTGGACAGCAGAAATGTCACTCATATACCCTAATTCTGTTCTGTGCCCACCCCATCCTGATTGTTACTGGGAAGTTAGAAGCATCTGCTTAGGAAAGAGCCAATAAGGGATTCTCTTATGTCCTCTGTTACAGTGTTGTAGGATGTTTTTGGGATACCAGTTGGCCAGCCTGGACATGTGAATCATTTCTTTATTTCTGATATCCTTCCTCCCCCCACCCTGCCTTACTGCCTGAAGGCCCAGTTATGTCCTGAAATTTTCATTTTGATCCCCAAATTATTTATTAATTATTATTATTATAAGCATTTGTATAGTGCCAGCTGTGCACCTTGTGCTTTACAGAACAATAAGATGGTCTCTGCCTATGGCTTACAATCTAATAGACATGGAGGGGGGAAGACAAGGAAAGGGGACATAGGGAGAGACAAGGGATAAATTACATTCAAGTGGATGCGAAGTCTCAGGTGCACGTGCTTGGCTTGGTTGCAGTTGGCAGGAGCCTGCAGGGAGGACAGACAGCAAATATTGAAATGAAAGTTCTAACAGGCATCAGGAAAGGTAGCAAGGAAGAGGTGGGTTTTGAGGAGGGATTTGAAGGTGTGGAGGGAGGGGCAAGGTGGATGTGGGGAGGGAGGGAGTTCCAGGCATGGGGAGCAGCAAGGGAGAAGTGACGAAGGTAGTTAGGGGAGCAGGGGAGACAAGGGAGAGCGATGGAGGGGACAGAGGAACAGCAGAGAGTGCATGCAGGAGTGTGTAAGGAGACTAGGGCTGAGAGGTAAGGGGGAGCCAGGTTGTGAAGGGATTTGTAAGTGAACGCCAGGAGTTTGTGAAGGATATGTTCTGGAAGGGGGAGCCAGTGAAGCAAGGAGAGGCTGCACATGGTCAAAGCGATGGGCTGAGTGGATGACCCTAGCAGCGGAGTTTTGGATGGAGATAAGGGGGGGCAGATGAGAGCAGGGGAGGCCAGTGAGGAGGAGGTTTCAGTAGTCAAGGTGAGATATGACCATGACGTGAACAAGGGTTTTGGCTGAGGAGACAGAGAGAAAGGGGTGAATCCGAGCAATGTTGTGGAGGGTGAAGCAACAGGACTTGGCAAAAGAGTCAATGTAGGGTTTAAAGGAAATGGAAGTGCCGAAGATGAAGCCCAAGCTACGGGCTTGGGGAATGGGGCGGATGGTGACCCCATCAATAAGGATGGACATGGAAGAGGGAGAGAAAGGGAAGGGAGGAAAGATAAGGAGTTCAGTCTTAGCCATGTTCAGCTTGAGCTGACGTCGGGACATCCAGACGGAGATATCAGAGAGACAGTTGATGAGGCGAGCTTGGACAGAAGGAGAGAGAGAGGGGGTGGAGCGATAGAGTTGAGTGCCATCAGCATAGAGATGATATTGGAAGCTGTGGGAGGCAATGTGTTTGCCAAGGGAGAGGGTGTAGGTAGAGAAGAGGAGAGGGCCCAGGACAGAGCCTTGAGGGACCCCAACAGAGAGGGGGAGGGAGGAGTAGTTGGAATTGGGAAGAGACATGTTAAAGGAGCGGTCAGAGAGGTAGGAAGAGAACCAGTCAAGGACAGAGCTGCAGAAGCCATGGGAGCGAAGGGAGTCCATTAGGAGTGAGTGGTTGACAGTGTCAAAGGCAGCAGAGAGGTCAAGGAGGACAAGAATGGAGTAAAGGCGCTTAGATTTAGTGACAAGTAGATCATTGGTGATCTTGGCAAGGACAGTTTCAGTGGAGTGAAGGGGGCAGAAGCCAGATTGGAGAGGGTCCAGGAAGGAGTTGGCAGAGAGGAGGTCCAGGCAGTGGGAGTAGATGACCCGTTCCAGAAGCTTAGAGGCGAAGGGTAGGGGGGAGACTGGCTGGTAACTAGGGGGGTCAGAGGGGTCGAGGTTGGACTTTTTTAGGATGGGAGAGACAGTGGCATGCTTGAAGATAGAGGGGAAGGAGCCAGTGGGGAGGAAGCGATTAATGACATGTAAAAGGGTGGGGGGGGCTGCAGTGGGAGCAATGGAAGTAAGGATGTGGGAGGGGATTGGGTCAAGAGGGCAGGTAGAGGGGTTTGAGGAAGAGAGCAAAGAGGAGATTTCCTCAATGGAGGCAGGAGGGAAGGAGGAGAGGAGACAGGGGGAGGGGTGATGAGAGAGCATGGAGAGGAGACAGGTGAGAAGCAATGTCCTGGCGGATCTTGTTAATCTTTGAGGTGAAGAATGATGTGAGATCCTGAGCAGAAAGGGAAGAGGGTGGAGGGGCAGGGGGGCTTGAGAAGGGAATCAAAGGTAGAAAAGAGGAGGCGGGGGTCACAAGAGTAGGATTCAACATGGGAGGTATAGTAGTGTTGCTTCACCAGAGAGATAGCGGAAGAGCGGGAGGAGAGGGAGAATTTATAGTGGAGGAAGTCAGGGTGGGAATGAAATTTGTGCCAGAGGCATTCAGTAGCCCTGGTGCAGGAGTGGAAGTAACCAATAGTAGGGGTGAGACAAGAATGGGGGTTTGGGGGCCGAACGGGGTGGGAGGAGAGGGTCTGGTATTTGTACAACTTCTGTTAAAGTCACAAAAGTTCAATTGTTTATAAAATTGAGACCCTTTTTTCAATCCTTCTGACATTTGGGAGTTTTGATCCCCTGGGTGTGGGTTGCAATTTTTCCAAACTTCAGCTACACTGGATGGAATTCAAAGACTTTACAGTGAGAAATACATGTGCAATTCAAATGCTTATAACATCAGTTCACTTTATCCAATCTTTCTGAAATTTGGTTGAGATAAGAACCTTGGAGAGTGCTACAATCTTTATTAGTTTTATTCAAAGTGGGAAGGAAAATAAGGAAGTTACAGCTTCTGTTCAAATCACAAAATTAAATTGCTTATAAAAGTGGGACACTTTATTCAATTTTTCTGAAATTTGGCTCAGATAATATGATGGGTGAGGGGTACCTATTTCTCCAAATGTCATACAAATTGGATGAAATACAATGGGGTTACATCCAACATAAAAAATGAAAATGTTAAATTTTTGTTATTTTATTTCATTTTTGTTACTGAATAATGAAAAAGAAAGAAGGCTCATTAGTTTCATTATTCTAATAAAGAAAAAAAAAAGGCACATCCCTAGTGGGTGGGTGGCACTGGTGCCCCAGAGCACATTGTCCCTGCCCTACCAGCAGGAAGATCCACACACACACACAAATACATCATAATACAAGTTACAGCTTGGTGGTAGGTGGGTAGCACTGGTTCCCCAGAGCACACAGTCCCTGCTCTACCAGCAGGCAGTTCCACAAGCCACCATCAAACACACCACATCATAACCAGAATTTTTGCTCCGTTGTCCCATGCCCCTATGCTAGCTCTGTGTTGGGTGGCACTAGTGCCCCAGAGCACATGGTCCCTGCCCTGCCATCAGGAATATCCAAAAGCCTCCACCCCCTCAACACCCCCCCACACACACACCATATTAATAACCATTGCCCTATGCACAAACACCCACTTTAAAATATTAAAAGCAGGATGTTGTAAACCCCAACATTGCCATATGGCTAGTTCTTATGCATCAGAAGTCTCAGGTCTGGTCTCCAGAGGAGAGGCAGGGCAGGGGCCCGAGTGAGGTCTATCTAGGAACCTAGCTGCTGGAGTCTTGGCTTTTCACAGCCTTTGAGAACGTTGGAAATGGTCAAGCACTGATCAACCAGCAGCCACCTAGGTAGCTGGTCAGAGGGTAGTGTGCAAGACACCGATCCTGTCTAGGGCTGATCTTTTTATCCAGTGACTGCCTTATCATTATCCAGAGTGTGGAGTTGTCAATGCTAAGCCTAGAAAGTTCTCCCATTGGCTATTCAGATTTGGGGTACTTTCTGCATAGTCACTGTTATTATGGGCTGTCCTGACCAGTTGGATCCTGCCTACCCCTCCTTCCAGATGGGAGGCCTGACCCTTGGCCATGGGTTGCCCATACCCTTCCTCTGAAGCGTCCTATTGTCTGTTTAGGCAGTCCTTTCTCATTGCATTGCTTAATTCATATCTGCAACCTTCTCTCTTGTTTATTATTTACTTTAATGT
Source organism: Sphenodon punctatus (assembly GCA_003113815.1). Lineage (NCBI taxonomy): Eukaryota > Metazoa > Chordata > Lepidosauria > Sphenodontia > Sphenodontidae > Sphenodon > Sphenodon punctatus. The sequence goes on from QEPC01004484.1 coordinate 409,286, forward strand.
ACAGCCATGTTCTGGGAACGGACAATTCTTGCTAGTTTTGTTCCTGTTGGGCCTCTAAGAATGCATCCTTCTCCTCCTGCCAGCCTGTTTCTCATAATATACATTTTCAATGTTTCTTAAAACTCAAATTGCTATAAAGCATAAATCAAGCATACAAATCATACAATGTCTGTTCTTTACATATAATAATATTCTCTTGGTTATATAATGCAGCCATACTGTCTCCATTTTACTTATTTATTTATTTATTTAATCAATTTATATCCTGCCCCTCCTGAACAAAGCTCGGGTAACAATTCTGAAAGTATAAAATATAAAAATACAACTATAAAAATATTTTAAAACACTCATAAAATCACACAATTAAAAATGGCTAGAGTGACACAAAATGATTAATACAATAAATAAGGGTAGAGGGAGATAAAAAACCCTAACCGCCCCTCCTCCGCTCCCCAAAGGCCTGGGTGAACAGCCAGGTCTTACACTTTCACTGAAATGTTAAAAGGCATGAGGCCAGGTGAGCTTCCTCCAGGAAGAAATTCCACCAAGCCACCGAGAATGCCCTCTCCATTGTGGCCCCCCGCTTAACATGGGGGACCTCCAAGAAGGCACCCCTGGCAGACCAAAGGAACCGCTCTGGGGCATGGAGGGTGAGGTGGTCCCTGAAGTATGAGGGGCCCAGCCCATGAAGGGCCTTATAGATTAACACCAATACCTTGAACCTGGCTCGGCATGCTATTGGCAGCCAGTGCAGAGTCCGGAGCACAGGTGTTATGTGCTCCCGATGACCCGTCCCCAAGAGGAGCCGGGCCACCACATTCTTCACTAGCTGCAGCCTCTGAACCAGGAACAAGGGAAGTCCCACATAGAGCGCATTGCAGTAGTCCAGCCTTGAGGTGACAAAGGCATGGATGAGGTCCGGGCCGGAGACGTACGTCTGCAGCCTCCACACGAGATATAACTGGCGGAAAGCGGCCTTCATCATTACCTCCACCTGTGGCTCCAGGTGCAGATCTGGGGGAATATCACCCCCAGACTCCAATCCTGCTGAGCTATAGGAGGGCGAACCCCCCCCCCCCAATCAGGGAGGCCAACACCTCCCTTGCCCTCCCCACCAACATCACCTCCATCTTATCAGGGTTGAGCTTCAGTCTGCTCTGCCACATCCATTCCACCACAGCCTAAAGACACTGGGATATCAATGAGACAGCAGGGTCTGGGTCAGCTGAAAAAGAGAGGTACAGCTGAGTATCATCAACATATTGGTGACATCGCACCCTGTACTCTCTCATAACCTCCCCTAAGGGGTCCATATATACATTAAATAACAATGGAGACAAAATAGAACCCTGCAGAACACCGCAAGATAAAGCACGGGGGCTAGATGTTTCAGCTCCCAACACTACCCGCTGGCTTCTCCTCAAGAGGAATGAGCGGAACCATTCCAGAACAGTCCCGTCCAGACCCCCCAGGTCACGCAGCTGTCTCAACAGCAGCCCATGGTCCACGGTGTCAAAAGCAGCCGAGAGATCTAGAAGGATGAGAAATGTAGAACATCCTGCATCCATCTCCCGGCAGAGATCATCGACCAAGGCCACCAACGCTGTCTTGGTGCCGTAGCCAGGGCGGAATCCAGATTGAAAAGGGTCCAGGAAACCAATGTTATCTAGATGCATCTTGAGCAGGATCTCCACTGCCTGCTCAATAACCTTCCATAAAAAGGGAAGGTTAGAGACAGGTCAGTAACTGGTCAGTGCAGCCACGTCCAATTAAGGTTTCTTCAACAAGGGGCGCACCACAGCCTCCTTGAGGCTAGGCGACAGCCTCCCCTGCTGCAGGGACGCATTAACCACCCTCGCCAGCACCATCCCCAGCATCTCCAGCTTTCACCAACCAGGATGGGCACGGATCAAGTTCACAACAGGTGGCTTTCACAGACCCCAAGACATCCACCGCATCGGCTGGCGTCACTTCCTGAAACTCCCCCCACCAGGTTGGACCAGACAGGGCCTCCATCACCTCACACTCTCCACCTACTGCCCCAATCCAGTGTCAAAGTTGCTCTGAATTCGAGCGATCTTGTCTGCAAAGTAGGTGACAAACTCTCACAGCGGGTCCTGGACAAGTCCCCATGCAGGCGGAGGGATGCTGGACTGACCAGCCCCCGCACCACCCGAAACAGCTCCGCTGAGTGTGACTTCGCAGATGCTATGAAGACAGCAAGGAACTACTTCCTTGCTGTCCTCACAGCCTCAACATAGGACCGCAAATGGGCCCTATGGAGAAGTCGGTTGGAGTCAGATCGAGTCCGATGCCAGCATCGCTCCAGTCTCCTGCCTACTCGCTTCATACACCACAGCCCCTCAGTGAACCAAGGGGCCCTGCGATCACGAGACAGAGGACGTCTCGGAGCCACCCTGCCAATGACCCCCCCCAGCAAGATGCTCCAATGCTGGACCACCTCATTGACAGAGTGACAATAGAAGTCCAAGGTTAACTCCCTCAGGACCGGTTGGAACCACTGAGGTTCCATCAGCCTCTGATGGAAGACCATCCTAACTGGTCCATTCCCAGTTAAACAGCCCACCTCAAAAACATTGGGTGCTTTCACACAGACAGCACCCAGAGCTTTGTGTCACCTCACACCCAGGCAGGCCATCAAAAATGGAGAAGGCACCACCTGCTCCACTCCAGAACTACTAGCAGTGCTCTGGGACATCCAGAAGAACCACCAATGGAACGGGCTGCTCAAATATGGGGCACACCAGCCGGAGGCAGAGCTGTGATCCATCTACTCAGCGGATGACCTCTGAAACTCCGCTCCCAGCCAGGGTTACCTATGGCAATATCATAGAGCTAAGGGCAGCCGCCTAGCGCATCGGGCGATCTGTCTGCAGCTCTATGGTGCATGTGTGCATGGGGGGTGGGGGGGACACCACGTGGGCAGATTTCAGGCCACAGCAGCTGTCAGGTCCATTTTAAATGGACCCAGGCACAGTTGCAAGTGGGCAGATGTGGGCGTGCCCCCCCCCCCGGACTTGCTCCAAGGTTGAGCACCACCGCATTCGTGTAAAAAACAACAACACATCAACTGAATAACTAGAAAAAGGAAAATGCTACTGTAAGAAATTTCAGGTTAATTTAAACAACATTCTCTTCAGTGTCCAGAGTTTCCTCCATTGCAAACTCCATTGTTTTGTTATTTCTAATTGATTCAAGGGCCTTATGTGTTGGCCGACCCACTCCTGAATTGCATGCGCTGGGGTGTTTTATGCTGGTGCTTCTCACACTCATGTTATTACGAATTAATTCATGGACCCCATGTATTTACAGAGTAGGTGGGGGCAAGGAGGCTGCATGGTTGCATCATCTGCACTGGCCTGGAATCATGGGCATCTTTCTGGGGATGGCTCCAAGGACAGTCTATATATCTCAGAGCTTGTTCTACAGAAGAAATATACTTACAGATATGGCCTTGCTTATGACATAGGAAAGAATCATCACAACACAATAATGAGCATCATGCAGGAAATAATCCACTATTTGTTAGATCAAGTATGGAGAGTAATTTTAATTCTGGTCTTCTGAGAATGTATTACAAACAATAGAGAGTAAACCAATAACACTAGGAAATGGACTTGACACTTTACTTTTAAAGCAGTGCATACAAATTGACTGTCCTTTGGAATGCTGATAAAGTATTTGCACAGCAAAGTCTAAACAAACAAAAAATCAATTATGCTTGAATTGCATATTTGAAATGCTTACAATATTGCTCAAGTTCAAATAAATGGACTTAAAACATCAAATCTTTTGCACAGCAAAGCTTTATTTCCAAAGTGGCCATACTTTGAGATGTACTAGCATGAGGAATGCTTTCCCATGGGAAACAATGGGATCCCTGTCAATTGGGACATTTTAATCCTTGACTAACGTGTGAACGCTAGAGAACAACCCTGTATTAGCAAGGGAGTTCATGCATAACCTAATGAATCTTTTTCATCTAGGCTCTATAGTGCTAAAAGTTTCATTGCCACAAACACACACAGTCATACCTTCTCATGCAGTACTACAATCTGGACCTCCACTATTTATTTCCTCCTCTTCAGGTGACTGCTTTATGGCTACTGCTGTTTCCAAAAGACATAAAGCATGAGCAGAATATTGCTGACACAGCCCTTCAACAGTTTAGTGCTGAACAACTGATCGACACTGCCAGAACGAAACAGCTGATCAGCACTAAACTCCCAGACTGGACAGTGCTTTATCCAGACAAATAGCTTGGCCCACAAGGTGTCCAGATATAAATGTATCGGAAATACAAATGTAGTCTTTGGGATACCTGTACAGTACATCCCCCACCCCCAATATTCCACTGTGGTCTCTAAGATCAGCTAAGAATAACCTTTTGGTAATTCCATTGGCCTGCCAAGTTCATACAGAGAAGGAGAATACAGTAGTCTTCATAGTGACTGCTCCACAACTTTGGAATTCCCTTTTCCAGATGTTCATCTGAGCTCGAGCATCTTTCAGTAGAAATACAAAACTTTCTTATTTGGTCAAGTGTTTAGCAGGCAGGGATAGTTTTAAAATATAATAATGTTCCTATGAATTTTATATTTACTTCCAGTTCTGTTTGAAGTCATTTTCATAGAATCATAGAGTTGGAAAGGACCTTCAGGTTCATTTAGTCCAATTCCCTGCTTGGATGCAGGATGACTATAGTTACAGCTTTCCCAAGAGATGTTTGTCCAGCCATGTTTTGAAAACCTCCAGAGATGAAAAGCTTCAACATCTCATTGCAGTTTGTTTCTTTCTGTCCAGCTATTATGGGTAAAGCCAAACAAGACAGGGCCAGCCAGATCCCCTGCCTACCTCAGGCAGTGTGAACATAGCCACCACATTTTGGTATGTTGGGGAGAGCAAGCCAAATGATCTCTTCCCCCCCCCTCCCCACACACACAACCATGGGGAAACCAGGTGGCCAGGCCACTGTCACAAGTCCTGCCATGCCCTGAGGTAGCCCAAGAAGCTCTCCACATGGGCAGGCACCTGACCCCGACCCCACCTCACCCACTGTGATATAGACACACAGAAATGGCTAACTACATCCACAGATTTATGGTGCTGGCAGATCTCACCTTGGGGTAGGGTTGCATTGGACTGGCCAGTTGGGAAACAGCCCAGGACCCAACATTTGCCCAGGTGAGGCAACAGTAGCCCATGATTTATCACCAGTCTATTCTAGCAGTTGCATTGCATAGTAACCTGCTGCCTTCCCTTGGGGCAGAAGTGGGTGAATCTCTGGTGACCTGCAGCCTGATAGTCAGGTGCATCACAGGTAGGGATGGGCAAACAGAACGCGGTTCGGATGTTCAGACGTTTGGTTGTTCGGTTCGAAACCCAAGTTTGGGTTCAATGGTTCGGTTCAGCCGAGTTCGGGTTGGCCAAACTTGGCCAAACATTCAAAAATAGCGCTATCGATACCGAAACTGAAACCGAAACTAAACCAAAACCGAGTTTTTGGCCCTCAAAAGATGTTTTTCCTGCCCCCGAACTCATCCGAACACGACCAAACTGTTCAGTCATTTGAGAGTTGGGTTTGGACGTCCAACAGACCGAGTTCGGTCCGAACTCCGAACATTCAAACTGCGTTCACCCATCCTTAATCACAGGCTAATATGGGATAGCAGGACAGGTTGTCACGAGCACATTACACCAGTGCTCCATTCTCTGCACTGGATTACTATTGTCTTTCAGACCTGATTCAAGGTCTTGGTATTGACCTATAAAGTCCTAAACGGCCTGGGCCCCACTTACCTGTGGGAACACCTCACACCCCGGGCCATGGTGCGGCCCCTGCGTTCGGCGGGTAATGCCCGACTTGAAGTCCACTGAGTTTCCCAGGTGGCAATGATGGGGAGGGCGTTCTCAGTGGCCACTCCTTGGCTGTGGAATTCCCTCCCAATGGGGGCCAACCTGGCCCCAGACCTCCCCTCTTTCCAGAGACAGTGTAAGAACTGGCTGTTCCACCAGGCTTTTGGGGAGGGAGACGGGTAGGGTGGGATGGGGTTGATCCTGCTCTTTTAATTATTTTTATATACATTTGATGTATTTGATTTTAATTATTTGAATTGTTTATATTTTTAAATCTTCTTGTGAGCCACCCCGAGCTGCTGTTGTGAGCAGGAGGGAGTGGGCTAGAAATTATTAAAAATAAATAAATAAATAAATACGACCAATGTGGGTTAGCATCTCATGTGGCCTTATCCTATCTTGCTACTTACATTGAGCTGTCAGAATAGGGGTAAAGTATAAATCTAAAAAATATTGATTTCATTGTATATGCTCATTCCACTGAAATGATGTCTTTATTTAGTTAAAAGAGTTAACTTGTGATGTCCAACTATAAAGATTGTTGTAAAGTGCTCCAAGTGCCATTTTAGTAGGGAGAGGGGTTCCATCAGAAATAAAAATTAATATTAAAGTTAGTTAGTCATGATCAGCTCTTCCACATTAAACACCCCTCAATGATGATTGAAGATGTTAACACATGTTAAACAAACTGATCGTGAAAATTATAGGGTGGTTGCAATATTTTGACCAGAAAAGTGAATCCTGCATGTTAGCTATTCTGGAATAATTTAAGCCTGACTGAGGAATGTAGGGCAAACAAACTCTTATGTTTTTTGTCAAAACAAAATGTGAATTCTTGCCCCACGGAGCTTTCATTCTGAAAGACAGACAAATTGGTGGGGGAAAGGATACAGTATACAAATAAAATTATGATAATGACATATGTATTGGTAATGCTATATCCTTTATTTTTTGAGCATGAGCTATACCTGACCTCTATCTAGAATTTTGGGGTGGGGAAGGAAGGCAGCTTCAGGATTGTAATGCCTCTTGAGGAAGGATGTGAATTAAGGAGCAGGTATTCTAGAAAGAATTAAAAAATGGAAAGGAGAAGGCATGCTTCTGTAAGATTGAAATAAATGAAAGACCAAATGGACAGTTGACATAAAGGGACACAAATTCACCATTTGCCACAGTAGAGTGTCTGGACAAAAGCCAGATTTAATCAGGCTATTCTTTTAGCCAGGTTGTTCTCTGAGGAAGAAAGGTTTAATGGTTCTCCATTCAGGATCTCTAAGAATAAAAGAAAGTGCATTCTTGTGCAGAATCATTGGATTGCTTTCTTGTAACAAAACTCTTTGTTCTCACTTCTTTATCTGCCCATTATAGAAATGTTTCATAGATCATTTAGGCCAGAGTCATCTGATCGGTCCCATTCAAAATGGGTGGTAGAATGGATTTCATAATTTAATGATATTCTGATTTATAATAATCAAAAATAGATGGTTACCTAATCTGGTCTTAAATATCTCCAACGATGATCGGTTCACCAACTGTGCTAACAACCTGCTCCTTTTAAACTACAAATAGATGTTAAAGATTTTCCTTAGAATTCAATTATTTTTTCTTTCTTTAAAACAACAACAACCCAACAACTAGTCCTTGCTTTCTCCTCACTGGATAATGAGAATAATTGATTCCTGTTCCTTTTTAGAAAAAAAAACTACCAAAAATTCAAGTTGTCACCCCACCTTCATTTCATTAACTCAAGGATAAGGCCACATGATGGCAATAAAAAAATGTAAGACACGGGTATTGTTTGCAGGTTTACATTAACATTAAATACCAGTGTATTGATCTCATTTAAGCATCGTAAGTACTATACTGGATCAACTTTTCACTGGAAAGAATCTGTTTTAAACATGCTCCCTATAATATTAAGCACCCAAGCAAAAATGGCTTTCATATTTTATTTATTTATTTATTTAGAAACTTTTATACCCCACCCCTCCTGCACAGCAGCTTGGACTACTGAAACTAGGACTGAACCGAATAGTGCTTCCGGGTATTCTGACCAATTTTTTAAGTTCCAAATAGTTGGTCTGAGTACTCAGAGGCAATTCGGTGTTCTTGCCAAAGCTTCAGACTTTGGAGACCGAAGCACAGAACATTGGAAAACTTCAAAAAGTTGTTGCAAAGGTCTTGAACCCACAGCCCAGAAAAGCAGGCTAGCAAGAGTGGGACAATCGCTCCAGAAGACAGCACCCAAAAAGTGCAACTGCGTGCAGAAATAATTAAAAAACAACAACAACCAACAGTAGTTTACCCACAGCATGGCCCACCATCACCAGCGAGTGCACACATTTATCATGATGCCAACCAAGCAGTGCACAAAAATGTAGGCTAGCAAGGGATATTTGCTCAAGTAGAATACAACAAACCTGCGAAACAGTCTGCAACTGCATGGAGAAATAGATCCCACCAAAAAAAGCCAGCAAACACAGACCCCAGAAGCAGAAAATTAAGAAACTAGATATTCACACCCCTCCCCCAGAAGCACCCTCTTCCTTGGAATGGCATTGTGGCAATGGTAACTTGAACCAATCAAGCAATCTTGGGAAGTGAAGCCAGACAGAGAGATTCTATTCTGACTCTGGCCTCATGGTGCCAAGTAGCTGGCAGAACAGTAGAAATTACACTTATCAATTAGGCTCTGTTGCGTGCCATGCCACAGCCTAGACAACATACACAACCTTGAAAAACAGTCTGCAACTGCATGAGGAAATAAATTTCACAAAGAAGTGCCAGCAAGCACAGGCCCCAGCATCAGTCACAAAATTAAGAAACGAGACATTCACACCCCTCCCCCTCCAAGGGCACCCTCTTCCTTGGCATGGCAATGGGAAGGGGGACACTTGTCATCAAACTGATCATTATTAGTTTGACAGGTCATGTGGGGTCCTACGTCAGCGGAAGTCCCGCCCTCCTGGGGGGCATAGGTTCCGCCTTGGGATGGAAGTGATGTGGGTAAGCAGAAGTGACACAGAAGGGGGTAATGCTTCCGGTCTTTTCGCTTGACTTTGGGGGGCTCTGCTTGTGGGTCAGGGTGGCTGGAACTGAAGGTTCCAGATGCCCTGAACCCACAAGGTCCTTTAAGAGGGCCATATAATGCCTCTATGAACTCAGGAAAGTGAGATGGACCAGTAGGTATAGGTTTTGTGAGGATCGGAGTAACTTTATGATGTGGGTTTCAGGGTAGGGTGAATTGCAGCTACTGGGTCATGTAACTGCTGCACGAGCTCAGCTGAGTGAGCTGAACCATTCAGCATAGGTTTTGTCATCCTAGCCCACTCCGTCTTGGAGTAAATTGGGTCAAATTGGGTCGGGGTTCTGGGGTAGGATGAGTCGCAGAAAGAGGATCATGTGAGGGTTCAAACGACTCAAGATTGTGAGCTGAACCAATCTGTCAAGGTTTCATTATTCTAACCCACCTTGTTGCTGAGATCTGACCTAGGGTGTGTGTGCACAGTCGGAATTGACCAAAGGTGGTCTCAAACTGCTCACCATGCCACCTGTGACCAATCTGAAAGGTTTGTGGAGCTGTAGTCCCATCCTCTAGGGGTATGAAAGAGGGGAGCGCTATTTTCTGATACAGAGAACAGGGAGCTGATCGCTACCAGTTACACGGAAAAACTGAAATGGCTTTCCATGCTGATACAATGCCTGTGAGGCCTATGGAGTTGACTAAGCCTCCAGAGGTAGTGAGACGGTTATACAGAGAATGGTATATTTCCAGTTTGGAGGATGATGGTGAGAGCGGGCCTCTGGCTAAGGTTCTTTTTAGCACCCTGCTTCATGATGAAGAAACCCTTATGGGAATGTCGACTTCCGCTGAGACCCCGGACGGCCTAGAGTTGGTAGAAGGCATATCCCCGCTCAGCTCCTCAACCCTGCCCCAAAATTCTGAGGTAAGAAAATTTTTTAGATGGATTAAAAAGGGTTCCTACTGTCTAGAGATGTGTGTCACAAAGAAGATAAAGAGTCAGACAGAACCCCCATAGAGGCTTCATACTGTTGGGGGTAGTTCCATTTCTGCTGACAGGAAGAGTATCTTGGGGTCTGTAAGGGTACAGCTTGTTTAAAAATACTCATTCAAAAGGAGTAGTCCTATTTCCTTCTGCCATGTGTGTATTACCAAAAAACCTATAAAGGGTCACAATTGAAAGTATTGTGTACTCTATTCTATTAACAAAGTAAGCTATGATCTTGGGGTGTTATGTCATCGGTTTCAGTGCTGTAGGATGAGATTGTGATGATAATTGGCCAGCCTGGATGTGTTTAAACTGTCTCCTGACTGCTGTCTCAGAAGTCCCAGTTATGTTGCTTATGCCACCACCCCCCCAGGGCCGCCCCCTATGCCCACCTCGAAGGCACTACCAATTGGTCCTGTAAAGCTAGAAGCTTGCAATAATGTGTTTGACCATTGAATGTGTCTGTCAGTCTTTGGATTTGCTTCACATCCTTCCTCCTACAGTCTCTCTCCCCCTGCCATGCATGGTGCCTGCCTCTGACTGGCACTGAATATGCTGATATTCATCTGAATAATTATCTTCACAAGGACAAAATCAATTGCTTATATAATTGGGTCCCTTTATCAAAATCTCCTGTACATTTGCTAAAACGGCAGGAAAGGTATTTGATACATTCTTGCCAAATATCCTGTAAACAGAATGGAATATCAAAATGTTACAGATGGAAATGTATTTTCAAGTTAATGTCTTATACCCTTGGGACCCTTTATCCACTCTTTCTGAAAATTGGCAGAAGTATTACGTATATGGAGCAACGTAATATGCACAAGTTTCATGAATATTGGATTCAGGATAAAGAAGTTGTAGTCATGTATGTTTATGGAGCTTTTCCTAAAATTACAACATTTAATTGCTTCTGAAATTGGTTCCCTTTATCTAATCATTCTGAATTTTGGTACACATAGTGTCCTCTATCAGAGGTACAATCTTTCCAAGATTAATTAAAAATGAATAAGAAACAAAAATGTTATAGCCAGAAATATGTTTTTCAGTTGTTTCCATTTATTTCAAAAACTAAATGTCATTTTGAGTTTCCAATTGCACCAAACTAAAGACTGAACCGAGCCTGACTCAACCAAATACTGAATCCAAACTCAATTTTCAACCCGAACCACCGAACGGCTGAACATCCAAACTTGATTCTGTTTGCACATCCCTAATTGCCAGCACCAGCAGCTTGTATGTGCACACCACTCTGGCAAGTATGGGCCCATGCACAGCAGGGCAGGCAACATGGATGAGGACAGTGGTGGAGGTGGTGCCAAAGGACAGTTACATGAGGGAGTACGACAGTGCCTCAGGAGCAGTAGCAGCACTCCTCCTACCAGGAGGAGGAGATGTGCATTGATCTCAACAGCGATCCCTTGGCCTACTCGGCCAGCAAGACCAACATGTGGCCGTCCCCAGGCCAAATTGGCCATGGGTCTGTTGTCCTGCCCACCAACGAGTGTCCCCAGTGAGCGGGTGTTCTCTATGGCAGGGGGCATTTGCTCACCGTTCCGCCTTAGACTGTGGGCCAAGTTGGTGGAGCAGTTGCTGTTCATCAAGGTTAACCTTCCGCTACTGGGATTCCCCGAGCTGCCCCTGGACATGGATTGACAGTGCAGTGTCACACTTCATCCCATGCCAGGGGTAGTCTTTGGATGGGGCTCCTCCTCAATCTGGGCTGCTACTGCTGAGGTGCTGTCCCTCCATCCCAATGCCTGGCGCCCGCCCTGCCTCCCTCTCCCTCTCTCCCTCTCTCTCTCTCTCTCTCACACACACACACACACACACACACACACACACACACTGGATGGCCTCGGCCAGCTATCTGACTGACCTCATGATGCCAGGTGACATTGGGAAGCTGTAAGCTGGCCAGCCGGCCTCTACCCAGACGATCTTGACCCACCTATCTGACTGGCTCTCTCTCGTGTTGCACAGTATTCGCCAGCTTATCTGAGTTCCCTGCCAAGGTCTCAGCTTACCTTCCCTACAGCGTCACATGCCACGCTGCCTGTCTGCCCGCCCAGGTTGCTAACCTCAAACCCTGCCTCAGTCTGCCTTCCGACGCCCATGCCATGCTGTGTGTCTGCCCGCCCAGGTTGCCAAGATCAAACCCTGCCTCAGTCTGCCTTCTGATGCTCATGCCACACTGCCTGTCTGCCCACCCAGGTTGGTTGCCAAGATCAAACCCTG
>QEPC01004484.1:442950-460704 GCA_003113815.1 Sphenodon punctatus
GGTGAGTGTGTTGATGCCGGTTGCCTGGCAGCGACGTTGCGCTCATTGCCCACGCCTGGGGATTATTTCCTTTGATCCTGGGCGATGGCTGGCATCCAGACGTGACTTTTGGTTGATCTCGGGTAGGGATATCGTTCACCACGTGTCCACTGGAATTGGTTCGGCTAGCCCGGGAAGCGTGGTTGAAATTGGCCCCGCGCAGGTGTTCAGCGTGGTGAACATCTGGCGGCCGCCGAACAGACGTTCAGGGCGCCTTGGCCCCGCCGCGGGGTTCACTGTGGTTCAGCATGATCTCGTCACGTCTGAAATCACCCATTCATAGGCAGGACTATCCTTGGTGCACTCTCTTTCCCTATCTCACAAAAATACACCTCATTTGCCTCAACCCATCACGCGGTTATGGCCTCTCTTATGCAGGCTAGGAAGGAGTGAATTTGTTTTGTTTCTGCTGGCCATCAACACCCCATTAAGCTAAAGTACTGCTCTCCTTTGACCCCAAATGCGTCTTCTTACTATAAAGCAAAACTCTGCCTTTAGTAGGCAGCTTTCTTTAACATAAAACATTCATCCCAAGCAGGGAGAACATTAGTTATTAATGAGCCACCATTGTCAATATTTAATACATTTCCAAACTTCTAACACACAAAATTATTGATATAAAATTTTAATTGCCAGTCAACACACACCGTATATAGTGTTCATTTAATTACAGCTAAAACTAAGCAGTGGAAAAGCAAGAATAGATTTCCATAACTCTTAAGGCTATTATCAACTTAAGTGGTAAAATACAATTCCACACATCCACAACTTTGTTTCAGTGGCTTTTATGGACGAGACTGTGCATTCTAGCTGCAGATTTGAAGTTGGGTATTTTTTCATGCTAATGGAGGAAGGGGACAGAAAACAGGTTAGAAAGGTGTTTATGTATTTGGGTATGTCTATGAAGTGGAAAAGAGCCAGTATTGCCTCTCTCACCTCTTTTTTTCAATGACAGAGACACACTGAAATAAACAGCAGGATATATGTATAATTATTCCAGCTGGTGTGACTTCTTGGAGCAACCCACAGTACGTGTTCAGTGGAAGATACCAATTGTTATTTTTCAGTAGCATCACTAATCCCCAGGCAATGCCTCTTTGACCCTGTGAATACACATTTACATTCTTCTAAAATTAGGCCAAGAAAAAAAGAAAGCAAGAAACAACAAGGTCGACATTTTCATGCTGAATATTCTGTCAGCAGAGGGGGATGGATAGGGTTATGTCCATGATGTGAATTTTTTTTTTAATCTCATTGGGAAAAATGAATGACAGCTCAGGGTATGCTACAGGCAACACATGCTCAACTGGCAGACACTGAACTGAAGAGTAGGGCTGATGCGGCAGCAGCTTTTACCGCGCCGCGATTCCGTTCCACCATTTCGGAACTGCCCGCACCACACCGCGACTTTTCTGCGGATATTCCGCTAATTCCGCCGGAATTCTGCAAATCGCGGAATTGCGGAAAAATTGCAGAAAAATTGCAGAAATCGCGGAAAACCGCTATTCCGCTGTTTTTTGGTGCTGGCGGAATTGCGGAAATAGCAAAAATGTCATGTTTCCATGATTCCACTAAGTTGCAGAATTAAATAAGCGGAACCGCGGAATGAAACCGCGGAATGAAAGCCTCTGCCATGCCATTCCACTAATTACGGAAACACTGTTTCCGCCGGAAATAGCTACCGCTGCGATATTCCGCTACAGCCCTACTGAAGAGCAGTCAGAGCTCAGAGTAAGGCCCTTTTCACACAGACACAAGACTGATAAAATGGGTGTTGTACAATAAAATGTAACACCTATTTTATCAGTGTTAGAGTGTCTTTCTGAAAACGGCCTAAAAAGCAAGTTTCATTTACTTTTTCATACACATGCTTTTTAACTTTGATCACTTGCTGAGTGATTTTCTCTATTTCTTCCAAATGTTGCTTGGCTATTGATTTTAGAATTTTAGAGAGAATCATGAAAAAAATGCAAATCTGATCTCTATTGTGTTGTCAATGTTTTCCATGCTGTACATTCCTTGTTTTCTAGACATTTTGGTGGCACACAGTATACTGCCAGAAGCCATTTCCCATTGATAAGCCTTTGGGCCAAACAGATTTTTGGTGTAAATGGGTCTGATTGTCATAGGATGTATGGTGTGAAGGGATGAGGGGCATCTGGGATATGGGCGGATGGCAGGGACTGAGTGAGGAGGAGGAGGGAAGAACAAGGGACAAGGCTGAGGGCATGGGCTAGAGGAGAGCAAGGACTGGGGCTGAGAAAGGTGAGAGGGAACAAGGCTGAAGGGGGTCAGAGAGAGGCCAAGGCCATAGGGAAAACACAGGAGCAGGAACAGGAGTGAGACTGTAGTGGAGGACAAGGGAGCAGCAACAAGAAACAAGGCTGGGTCCAAGGCAGGGGAGGCACCACAGGAAACAAGAGCAAGACTATACACACAGGGGCAAGGAGAGAGAGCGTGTGTGCGTCTGCAAGGAAAGTCGGGAACACTGAGTCAAGACAAGAAGGAATGTGTGTTCTTCCATCCAATTTCCTTGCGCTACCAGCAAGCCTTATATGTTGGCTGGCAGCGAGTAAGGTGGGGCAAGAGTTGAGACAAGCAGAAGGTAGGGCAGGTGATCAGGGATGGCTCCTGTGGGGAGGGACTGGGTCTACAGCAGGCCAACATCATGGTGCAGGTTGGTTAGTCACTGGGTGTTTTTACATGGATGCTAAGTTCGGGTTTATTTTTCTTATCCTATGCTTAAAAATCCATTTAAGTGAGTTTTCCTGGTATAACAATCCCAGGTTTACAAATAGCTCAAGTTTATAAAACCTCTTTTTCAAGGGCTTATTAATCCCGGGTTAAAATAAGTCTGGGTTTATATCCATGTAAACAATAAGTCTGGGCTGAGCTTAAAGTGATCATAGAGACTGCTAGCAAAATCAGACAACCTATCTACCCAGGACAATTTCTATGTTCTCATATGCACTGCAACATGGGATATGTACTGCAAACTTTCCAAGTACCTCCTAGGGAGAGGTCCCTTCATTTCAAATGATACATTGTTGCAATTTGCAGGTGCAAGGGATTTCTTATATATTAGGAATGGCACTCATAATGCACAATAAAACACAGGAAGTGCAATCCCAGAAATCACAGCGAAAGTACACAACACAATGCACCGTGGGATTCCCATTCATCCGTGCTAGTGTTAAAATGTATGAACTGTTGCTTAGTATGCTATCCTGTGCTAAAATTTCAATCTGAAATTAAAATGTTCATCTAGTGGAATAATAAACTCAAACAGTGCACCCAGGATAACGTCCATGTAAAAACACCCACTGCTCAAGGGAAACCTGAGGGTGGGGTTTCAAGCTGGGGCCTGACATCGGACAACAGTCAAGTTACATGTAAGGCTTGGTTTCTTTTAACAAGGGGTTGGTAGAATTCATGAAGAAAATTATTCATTTCCCTACATTTTTTAAAAAGGAAAACTTACATTCTCATTGAAAATGGTTTTTTAAATGATATTTTCTTCAAAAATGAATCTTTTGTTTGTTTGCTTTGCTTAGCTTTGCTTATTAGAATAAGGAAAGTTGTCTTATCTCTAAAGATAGTGGCCGAGATTCTCCACTAAGTTTTTGGTGCCCTTTGTGCAGAGGCATACATGGGATGAAAACTGGACACAACTGGTCAGGAGGAAAGAAGTCTCTTGTTAAAGATGAACTCCTATTGGTGCATATGACAGCTCCAGTGCCTTTGACCTCTGTATATCTGGCCTGGTGCAGGAGGCATGTCAAGGAGTTGTCAGCAGGTTTGGAAGCAGGAAGAGATGTGTCAAAGGTCAACACAAGTCTTTATGAAGCCAAAGCATCCTGAAATGACTTTGACCTCAATCCTGCATGCACTGCATGAGAGAAGTTTATAAAACCATGAGCAGCATGGAACAAACAAATAAGGAACTGTTATTTACCCTCTCAAATAATACTAGAATTAGGACACTCCATGACACTAACTGGAAGGAGATTTAAAACAAAAGGAAGAACTTTTTTACTCAATGTATACTTTAACTTGTGGAACTGGTTGCCAGAGGATGTTGTGAAGGCCTGTAACACAGCTGGGTTTAAACAAGGACTGGATACGTTCTTGGAGGATAGGTCCATAAATGGTTATTAGTCAAGTAGGTCAGGGGATGGAACCTCTGATTGTCAGGAACTTGGCGTGAACAACAAATGGGTTGCTCCATTATGACCTGACAGGATGCTGGGCTCAATGGTCTGACCCAGTATGGCAGTTCTTCCACACCATTGCAAAAATCCACCACCACCACCCACCTATTTCAATTAGGAGAGGCTCCCTAATTCTTAGGGCTGACTGGAAGCCCTAAAAACAATTTAAGGCATCAGCACCAAAGCCTCAAAAAAATCTATAAACATTTTAATTAACATGAACTGCACCTTGTCTTTTCGGCACAATTTCCTTTTCCAAATCATCCTACAGAATTCATCACATTTAGCCTAGAGAAAAGCAGATTATGATGGGGATATGTTGACTTCCCCCCGGGACCTTGCGTGTGGAGTCCCGCAGGGTGCCATTCTGTCCCCCCTCTTGTTTAACATCTATATGCAGCCATTAGGGGAGACCATGAGAGGGTTTCAGGGCATGCAGTGTCATCACTATGCTGATGACACTCAGCTCTACCTCCTTTTCCATCGACCCAGGCCATGCAGTCTCTTTATTTTCCCAGTGCCTGTCAGCTGTAGGGGCTTGGATGAGCTTTAGTCATCTGCAGCTGAATCCTGACAAGACAGAGGTGCTGTTGGTGGGTGAGGGCCTGGGGGGCCTGGCAGTGGTTGAATCTCCTCTTGTGGGGGGGGGTCGCCCTCCCATGGTCTCACAGGTACAGAGTCTGGGTGTGTTCCTTGATGCACATCTCAGACTGGAATCTCAGGTTGTGGCCGTGGCAGGGATTGCGTTTCGGCAGTTACATCTTGTCTGGCGGATTCGGCCGTATCTCTCAGACACTGACCTTGCCACTGTCATCCATGTCTTCATCACCGCGAGGCTGGATTACTGCAATGAGCTCTATGTGGGGCTGCCTGAGAAGCTGGTCTGAAGACTGCAGCTGGTGAAGAATGCAAAAGACAGTCTACTTACTGGGGCGGGCCGCAGGGAGCACATGACACCTGTGCTCCGGGCTCTGCACTGACTCCCTATAAAGCACCAGACTAGGTTCAAGGTGCTGGTTTTGACCTTTAAAGCCCTTCATGGCCTGGGCCCTGCCTATCTGCGGGATCGCCTCACTCCTCATGTGCCTGTGTGATCCCTGAGATCATCTGTGGGGGCCTTTTTGGAGATTTCCCAGGCGAGATGGGTGGCCACTGATGTGAGATCATTTTTGGTGACTGCCCCCATGCTGTGGAATTTGCTCCCGGAGGAGGCTCGGTTGGCCCCCACCCTCCTGTCATTTTGACATTTGTGTAAGCCTGGCTATTCCGCCAGGCTTTTGGCGAGGAGGGGGGGGGGGTAGGGTTTGGGAAGGGAGGGTGAGTTTTAGGATTTGTTTTAAAATTTGTTGATTTGTTTTTAAATGTTTTATTGTTGTGGTTTTTTGTGTTATTCACCGCCCTGAGCTTCCTTTGGGCAGGAGGGGCAGGATACAAGTTTAAAATAAATAAATAAATAAATAAAGCTGGCCCCATATGTCACAAAGCCAGCCACCTTTTTCAGAGTTTTTCTTGGCTCAGGAAAGATTGTAGCCTAATGCTGCCTCTCCCCCTACTCTTCACGTATAACTTTTCCTTAAAGCTAGCCCCAGGCCATTCCTGCCTGCCTGTGATTCTGTTTTTAAAAAACATAATACATATAAAAACTCCCACTCAGTCCAATAGGCATGGTCACTGCCTACATCAAGGCAATGAGGGAAAAATATATACAAACACTTTCATTAGAGAAGGTTGATTTTCATATATCAGTTTGTTAAACAATTTTGCAATTTTGCAACTTTCATAGGTTGAAAGCAGATGGAACTCTCTTATTTCCTTTTCTGACTAGAGTTTCACTAGGGTGTTGAGGGAGGCCCTCTCAAATGCAACCTGTCACAGAATGTATATTGTTTCTGGAGCTCTGTGATTTGAAATACAGGCAGGAGAGGTGTCCTAGTATGTCTGGTCTTGGAATTTCTAATTTTTACACAAATGCTGCCCGCCCCCGGGTCCAGTGTTCCATCCATGTAAACGGCTGGCGGGGTGTGTGTGTGTATGTGACTGGCGTGCATCTGTGTAAACATCACGGGCAGTGGGTGTTTGCATGTGCTCCTGACGCACACCCACCTACACCTATTACCCACACACAGGACCCTCCAGAAAACCGGAGGAGGCCCTGTGGGTGGAGATGGCTGTGTGGCCATTTACATGGACACACCCACCCACCTCCACCCACCGTGACCAAACACCCATTCCCCCACCCCCACCCCATCCATGCAAAAATGGCCTCTCTGTGAGTACCTTCTCATTTTTCAATAGACAAGACCCAGTATTATAATTTGTTATCTTCCTCATTTCTACAGTCTGTTAGTTTATAAGGCAACTGTGAGGACTATAACCTAGGAGTCTAGCATGGGAAAGGCAAAGCTTAACCACCCAGCCTCCCCAAAAAGAGCTTATCTAGTTTCTCACTCCTTGGCACAAACTGTTGTAGCTGTAGTCATGCTGCATCCAATGACCAGATGACCTTTCAGGTCTCTTCCAAACCTGAGATTCTCTTATTGTAAGATGTTCTTGTTTTAGCCCCCAAATGGGACAATCAACACTAGATATGTGGTATCTACAGCCTTTTGAAACATGCAAAGAGGAAAAAAGGAGTTTGGAAGAGGGAAAAAGAGAAAGAATGAAAATGTATTATTAATTAATTATTATTATTATTATTGCACCAGAAATATCCCTGACACTGAACAATCATTAATTACAGACAAATCCCTGCCCTGGGGAGCTTAAACTCCAGGATGGTCAAGGGATGAGAACATAGGCAGAGACAGAGATACATTCGTGAAGCTGAGAAGTCACAAGTGTACATGCTTACCTTAGTTACAAGGACCCTGAATGATAGGACGGCTGAAGGAGCATTAGTGAGCAGCCTGTGCACTTGAGGAGCTAGGGAAAGCCTGATGGATGAGACTGGTTATTAGGAGGAATTTGAAGGTTGGGAAGGAAGAAGCAGAGTATATATGTTCAGGAAGGAAGTTCCAGGCATAGGAGAAGAAACAAATATGGTAGAGCAAGGGTGGGGCACCTCAGGCTCAGGGGCCAAACATGTCCTGTAACTAGTTTAATTGGCTCCTTTCCAGTTCCTGGATATGACTCCTAGATGCAAAGTCCTACCCCCAAGCACTGAAAGACTGGACTCAGGGTAAGGAAGCAGAGATGTGTATATGAACACATAGACAGAGAACAGATCCAGGATCTGGACCTTCCTCTTATGCATCCCATCACCCAGTTTCTACATGGCCTTTGAACCTTGTATTAATGTTCAAAGTGGCTCCTGGAAGGAAAAAGTTTCCTCACCTCCCATTTAGAGAAGAGCAGATTGAGGGTGGTGTCAGAAGAAGATCGAAGTTCATGGGTGGGAACCTAGCGGAAAATAAGTGAAGAAATATCGAGAGGAGAGCCCTGAAAGTGAAGACACAGAGTTGGTGCTGGATGCAAACGGGGGATAAGGGGAGAGAGAAGAAAGCAAACATTCAGCACAATTCACAAAACAATGCCAAAAAAGCAAATCCATTCAATACTTTAAACAAAATCGTGTAGAAATTTTTTGCAATTTTTGCTAACCCTCATTTTAAAACAAAGGGTACAATTGTATCTCATTAAACGATGTGGGCTAGTGCACAGAAAGAGGAATGAATCCATGCAAAATCCCAAAACCACAATCTTGCATATTAAAGCAGCCAGCTCCACAGGAGGCTGGGTTGAGGAGAGCTAGAGAGAACAACAGTGCCACAGAGGGGTTCTCTGTCACAACCTTCTGCCATAGTGTCAACAGGGTCCCGACGGGACTGTTTGAAAGACTTTAGATTCATGTGTGGATCTGCTGAACACTGAAACACCACAAAAATTTTATTAATCACAAACATTTCTGCAGCTATAATTCCTCAGGGGGAAGAATGGCATTAGTCAATGCCTTTCAGAGTGAAAAATGCTCCCCAACTGTGTGGGGAAGAGTCTAGCGGTGGAACGCCCCCATCCTCGCTCGGTGTTCAGGCAGGTTGGGGGGGGTGTGTCAGTGTAAACAGACAGTGGTGGGTGGGGGGATGGGTATTCGCTCGTTTTTCGTCCGTGTGAACACCAAACGGGATGGGTAGGGGGTGCATGTGCGCTCCCATGCAACACCCACCTCCACACATCACCCACCCACCTCCACCCACAGAGCACTACGGAAAACCAGAGTAGACCCCCCATGGGTGGAGGTGTGTGTGTGTGCCCGGGTAAATGGACACCCACCCACCTCCACCCACCTCGCCAAAACACCCACCCCCGTCAGTGTAAAAAGGGCCATAGAAAGATTTGTTGAACACTGTGCCTATATAACTTTTGGTGAAAATAAATGCATCAGCTGCACATCCCAGGGAGGGGGGAGTTGCTTCTGTAGGGCTGGGACACATCAGGGAAGGGAAGAAATGTTTCCCAGGATTTTGTAAATTGTAACATGTTAACGTGTAACTTAACATGTAAGTTGTAATGTTACATGTAACATTATATGTAGTTACATGTAATGCAACATGTTAAGTTGTAACACATTAACATATTGACATGTTAATGTAATGTTATATGCAATGTTACATGCAATGCTACCTATTAAGTTGTAAGTTAACATGTTGTAACTAAGTTGCTAAATGGAAACATGCTAATTGTAACAGGCAAACTGTAAATGTTAAGAAACTTTTATCTTCTTATTTCCACAGTTCTTAAAAGCGAAAGACAGGTCCTTAGAAGTTAGCCTCCCCCAAGAAATCTCACTCACAAATGCCTCATTACTACATAACACACCCCTCTGGGGCCAGAGAAAATTTTCTCTGGTTTCTCTTATAGTAATCAGTATACTATACTATAAGTGTGTTTGGTAGTATGTAAGTGATAGAAATGATTCTTAAAACTGGGTTTGTTATAAACAGAGGTTCATTATGGGGGTGCAGATCGAAGGGGCATGGTCGAAGGGGCTTGCCCTTTGGCAGTGCCCTTCGGCCAGGCCAGGAGCTCGGAACGGAGGGGAGTTTGGTGTGTTTAAGCAATGTACGTTTCTTCCTGGTAAAGGTAGTGAGGAGTGCTCCGTGATCGAGGGGTGGAGGATGAAGATATCCCTGGTGGCAGCAGGGGAGGGAAAGTAGTGGCGCCAACTCCCTGATGTGAGCAGAGAGCAGCAAGAGTGGGTGCCAGTGGAGAACGTATGATATTGTAATTATTGTAAATTGAAACTGTAGGGTAGTTAAGGGATTTTCTTGTTGCATTATGATGAATTACTATGTGGGTTCCCCTGTGTGGGATTTAAGCCATAGAACTGTATTTTTTGTTGTTGTTG
The DNA here is from genome assembly GCA_003113815.1 of Sphenodon punctatus. Lineage (NCBI taxonomy): Eukaryota > Metazoa > Chordata > Lepidosauria > Sphenodontia > Sphenodontidae > Sphenodon > Sphenodon punctatus. The sequence continues at coordinate 452,545 of QEPC01004484.1, forward strand.
TAAGCCGCCTCGAGCCAACGTAAGTATATAAATAAAGGATATAAATAAAGGATGATGATGATGATGATGATGATGATAAGCTGGGTGTGTTATAGCGACATTTGACTATATGTGTGGCAACAAGGTGGAGTTTAGCAAGGTTCAAAGTGGCACTGGATGAGAAAAAAATTCAGAACTGATATCAGTGCTTGATACTTCTTCATGAAGGCAAGCTGACATATTGGGTGAGGCCACCACGTCCACGAGGGGAGGATACCACGTCTTTGTTAGTCTTCCCCTTCCCTGGCCAGCCGGGCCATGTGATGCAGTGATTGTGTGGTCAGTGGAAGCCAGATGTTTCCCCCACCCGAGGGCAGGGAGAACAGCTACCTGCTACATGATGTGTCCTTGGAAAAATTGTGCGGATGTGTCATAGAGCAGCCTTACCCCACAGGGGGTAAGGCTGCCTAGGGCAGGGCAAGTCATATGGCTAGGCCCTTTCTGCCTGCCACAAAGTGAGCTCCATGGGGTCTGAGGGCTGTGAGCAATGGACACACAGCCACAACATGGCTGAGGGTAGTCTTTAGGTCCAGCTGAGGGAGGGAGGCAGGGAACGGCTGGGCACGTATTCATTTGGCCAGTGTTGCCGTCCTCCCTGGCCATGGCAGTGTCTCCAACAGGAGCCTACTCACCTGGATTCCCCAGAACTGTCTGGCTAGCTCCCCACACTTGCCCCACTGTGTGGCGGTGGTGATTGCCTGCCACAAAGTAACATGGGGATTTGGTTGCCACCACTCATGTAGCCTCACCCCTACTTATTGCAATTCTCTCCCACACCCTTCTGAAAACACATGGTGCTACTTAGTATGGTGGAAATTAACACACAAAGACAAATTGTGTCAGTCAAAGGTGAGATTTATTTCATAGCTATGTGGACAAAGGAAAAAAACCCTGCTAAGCTGCAGTAAAAAAGAAATCTTTCTCCTCTCTGTGTGAGTCCCTCACAGAGAGAGCCAGAAACTTATATAGACAGTTCAAAACAAAGGAGATAAGAAGAAGCAGGTAGCTTTCCAGTCTGGAAAGTTATGTTAGCTCTCGGCTCCAGGCAGACTGTGCTCAAGGTTAGCTCCTTATCAGGAGTCATAGCTTCTGTAAGCAATTCCTAAAACTTAAAATGCAAGCAGTTCTTATTAGGACAGAGGCCTAGCAATCTTGGAGCAGAGACCAGAAGCCTAATACAGTGAGAGCAATCTTTTAGGTTTTGCCCCTGTACCAGATTCATCCTGCACACTCCCCCCTATGAGACTTAAAGTCCCACTCAAAGTGGATATTCATCAAGTTATAGATCTCTGCCCTTTCAAGTTCTCTGTCATGGTCTGTAGCCGTATACATTAAGCGCACAGTTTTTGACTGACATGCATCAGCGTGTTCCAAGAAGCATGTAGTGGCAAAATGGCAGCAGAATTTAAATAGCATAAGCAATACGTAAATAATAATAAAAATAAAAGTATGATTAATAGAGCTTGTACAATTTTAGATCCCAGGTTACCGAACATCCCTGTAAACCATCCCCACAAACTCCAGTTGTCAGATTGGTGAAGCTTTTTTTTGTGGCTTTCCGTATTTTTATCAGTGCATGAGAGATGTCATTATCATTGTCTGGGATGTATGTGCAACATTCTTGGCCAATTATCCCACATAATCCTAGAAGCAGATTGAGGGCTATGCAGTTTTGCCAGGCCATTTGCCTGATGGTGCCTACTTCTGTGAGGGAACTAATGGCAAGAACAGTATTATTAGCTACTTCTTCCAGAAGGGAAGACACCTTTTTGATTTCTCTGATAGAAAATGCAACCCCAATTGAAGGGAAGACAACACTCCAATATTGTTGGGTTTCAGTGATGGCTCTCTTTCCCACCCGGTGAGGGGAAAGGGTTTCTAGGGACCCAGTGGTATGGCTTATGGCTGGTATCAGGCAGGTGGGAAAACACAATCCATTATTCTCAGGCGGCAATGATTGTAGGTTTTATTACTACAGACCCAATATTCTCCCGTCCGTAGTCAAATCTGACAATCCTGGAGTCTGCCTGCCAATATGGGCCCTTCAAGTATCCCTCAGACACATTACCTAAGCCATGATCATAAATAATATGGGAACAGTTAGATGTGATCCCTAAGGAGCATCTACCAGTGGTGTTGCATACAAAACAAACTCGGCCCTGTGCTTCCAGCAAATTGACAACCCTTACGTATTCTGATTTATTCCTCCCTACATCTTGCCAGGTAGCAGTTTTCCCATATTTGAACTCATTACATGTGGTATCATTCATGGAGACAGATATAGGAATCATGGGGATTCCTCCTTTGGCATGTATTGGGAGGTGTGTGCATACCCAACAGTTGGTGATATTGAGGTCATGTGTGTATTGCAGTAAAATAGACAGGAATGTATTTGGGGTAACACAGTAGGGGTTCAAAAATGAAAATATCACAAACAAACTAAAGCTACTCATGCTTATGAAAATTAAATGCTAAAGGACCAAAAGAAAAGAAAAAGTACAACAAGTATGATCCAACAGAATATTAGGACAGGCACTTCTTGCTTGGGTATAATCATAGAGGTTAGCCAGCTGCATGGTTGCTGGTCCTGCTTCTCAGGCGAGGTAACTGGATCTCACTGTAGGAGATGGTACTTCTTCAGGGAGCAATCTTCATTGTGAAGAAACTCTGCTTGGTGTAGAAAAGGCCTGGAGTGATAGGGGAGAGGTCACCAGTACTTCACCCTATTTCCTTGACCGGAGTAGCTATTGTGAACTGGGATCTTCTTCCAGGGCAGTATGGAAGGCAGTTACAGCATCCCGGTTTACCCGCAATCGGATCATCTAGTGCAAGCTGGGTCACCTTTTTGCAATGTGTTGCATGGATCCACGTTGGTAGACCTTTACACTTCACAGCAGTGTGGCTGGTGAGCAAAATCTGATGAGGTCCTTTCCAGCGAGATGCAAGGGAAGATTTCAATTAATGGACTTTGATGTAGACCCAATCGCCAGGTGACAAAGTGTGGCAGGGTTCTGCAGTTGGTTGTGATAGAGCGTGTTGTACCTGCGAATAAATAGACTCAACACACTTCATTAAGGATTTGCCCTAAGATCATCAGTTAGGGCAATTCACAGTCAGAGGGGCGAACAGGGGGAGCAGAAGGCAGTCTCATGGGCCGAGCCATGAGAATGTCATGAGGAGATAGTCCATGTTTCCGGTTAGCAGTGCCTCTTATGTACATGAGGGCAAGTGGAAGAGCATCTGACCATTTAAGATTAGTCTCTGAGCAGATTTTTGCCAGTTTATTTTTGAGATCCGCATTTTTGCGTTCCACCGCTCCACTGGATTGAGGGTGGTAGGCACAGTGTAGGTGATGCTGTATTCCCAAGTCCAAAACGAGGAATAAACTCCTTCAGAAGTTTCTTAGCAACAGTATCAGCATCTGCATGTTTGCAAGGGTACCCTTGTCATGTCAAGGAGTACAAGTACATATTCAAAGGAACAGCATTTAGACATTTTAATAAAATCAATTTGTATGTTTACGAAGGGCCCCCACAGTGCGGGGTGAGCCAAACTGGAAACCTTGCTTTTCTGACCTGGATTATGAGACAGGCAAATAGAACAGGAAGCACAATACAGCTGTGCTATGGAGGAGAAAGAAGGCGCAAACCAGTAATGATTTCAATTTATCTCAGAAATCATCCCCCCCTTGCTCGTGTGTGAAAGAGAGTGTGACACATGAGCAAGGTAGGGAAGGAGACTGAGGTGTCACCAGACGTCTGTCTGGGGAGCGCCACAGAGAGTCGGGATGCAAAGAGCAGCCATGATGCAACCAGCTGGACTGTTCACCAGAGGGAGCAGCATCTTGTAGGCGAGGTAACTGGTCCAACTCGGTCACCAAAGCAGGACAGGCAGAAGCACCAAGAAATGCAGGAGGGTGGGAGAGAGAAAGAGCAGCAGCTTTAACAGCTGCATCTGCCAGGGAATTCCCTTGGGTAATCTCATCATGAAGGGAAGTATGGACTGTTTGTTTGGGGAAGCCAGTTTCTGTCACCATTGGACCTATTACTGATCATCATGTCTTTCTGCTCAGCCCCTGTACCCCTGTTAATTTTCTGAGCAAAGGTCTTCTGTGTAAATTAGGTTGTGTTATTTACTGTTCCCATGATGGCATCTATTTGGACGTTTCTTCAGGCGATTGTGAGACACTTTTGACCCTCCTCGCTGTTTCTGACCAACCACAGGAACAGCCCGACACTTTCTCGTTGTAACAGGAACCGTTGAGCCAAGTTACTCAATCTTTTTGGTCTGTTCACTCCAAAAAGGTGGGCAAACTCCTCAGTGCTCAGCCTGTAAAAATGTCTATTAACCCTTCCAAAATTCTACCTCATGTTCCTCAATATCCGCTTTCTAAGGCTGTAGAATAAGGTATTGCCCCTGTCATTTCCTCTCTTTTGGACCAAGGCATTATTGTGCTGACTCATAGCCAATGTAACACCCCAATCCTCCCTGTTAAAATGCCTGGGAAAAACACTTACCGGTTTGTGCAAGATCCTCTGTGGAGGATGAATCTGGTACAGGGGCTAAACCTAAAAGATTGCTCTCACTGTATTAGGCTTCTGGTCTCTGCTTCAAGATTGCTAGGCCTCTGTCCTAATAAGAACTGCTTGCATTTTAAGTTTTAGGAATTGCTTACAGAAGCTATGACTCCTGATAAGGAGCTAACCTTGAGCAAAGTCTGCCTGGAGTCGAGAGCTACAATAACTTACCAGACTGGAAAGTTACCAGCTTCTTCTTATCTCCTTTGTTTTTAACTGTCTATATAAGTTTTCTGGCTCTCTCTGTGAGGGACCCAGACACAGATGAGAAAGATTTCTTTTTACTGTGGCTTAGCAGTTTTTTACCCTTCCTCCATATAGTTATGAAATAAATCTCACCTTTGAATGTCACACATTGTCTTTCTGTGTTAATTTCCACCGCAGTTTCTGATGGCCCATACGGGGATCCCCAAAAAGCTGTTTTCCATCGGACAAGCCTCCCGTGGTTTGCTGACTCCGACCCCGGCACCACCAAAAGAAGGTAAGAGGCTTTTTCTCCTCTTTTGGGGGTTCAAGATGGGCAAATCCCGGTGTACCAATTGAATTCAGACAAGCGGGATGCAGACAAACAATTTTCAGTCCAAGTGAAATTTCTGGTCTGTCAGATTTATTTTAAGTACTGTTGTTTTTTTCCCTTCTCTTGTGTGTTCTGGATGCATGTTCCCTGTGTGAGTGCTTGGTAAGCAAGTAGGGTGTAGCCACCTCTAACGCAAGGGCACACCCAAAAGTGGTCCATTACCTACCCCTTCTTATCATGAGCCTCTATAGATCCGTTGCTCAGTGATGTGTCAGCCTCGGTCCGAGAGACGGGCCTGGAAATAGAACTCCTGTGACTTTAGAGGACACCTTTTGTGTCATGTTTCCTACCCCACCCCCTCCCTCTAAATAAGAGTCTCGTCATCGGGTCAAGCCTCACCTCGGTGTATTGAACACGGGCTGAAGGCAGAGCGGTGCAAATTTCACATAAGTCTTTCCTCTGTCTTGGTGTGGATGTTGGTGCACCCCTCTGTTCAGGATGGGAGTAAATCAGTCAAAGGTTATTGAATCGCTGCCCAAGGGCAGCCCGGTATGGTACACGTACACACATTACTCCCCAAGAATCTGTAAGTTTCTGGAAAAATGGAATTGGTATACCAGAGATAATGTAGGACTGCAGTTTCCCCTGGAAGGTACTTTCGATCTAGAAAAAAAATGTTTACCTTAGAGGTGCCTTAGAAAACCTTGAGTCTAAAATTCACCAAACTCAGTGGGGCTCGGGTTTTTGTTGTTGTTTTTTGGTATGCTGAATCTTCTAAAAGAAAGCATGAATCTCAAGCCAGGAGTTTAAAAATACCCAAGACAAATTAAAGATTCAATTAAAGGACATCCGAGAGAAATCTGCATCTCTCCTAAATTTTACTAGCCACCCTGCTCAATGTACCCTGTTTTAAATTAGCCAGCCCTTTCCAGGGCACGCACCAAATATCTTATAGATACCTGTCTACCTCCACCTTACATCAACCCGCCGGACCCTCAGGAGGCTCAAGGATTGCAGTTGCCCCAAGGAGAGTCTTTGCCTGCAATTTGGCTTTGTCTGAATTATTGGTGGCCACCCAACATTTTTTCAAAAAGTCAGAGAAATCTAAACAGGCTGTGAAGTTAAATTAATGGCTTTGCAAATTCATAACCTGAAAACTGGGGGTTTCCAACGCAGCAGGGGCCGTGGGAGAGGTTGGTGAGGAAGGGGACGGGGACAGCCGACTTTCTCCTCTCCGCCACCCCCGGCTCCTTTAACCCTTACGGCAATGTTTGCCATTACTGTAAACAGGAGGGGCATTGAAAGTCCAAGTGCCCCAACCAGCCCCAGCGTAAGTTACACCCTTTCTCTGCTCAGTTTCCAAATTCTTCCTTTGTACTCCACTTTTCCCTACCCCAGTCCCAACACCAGAGTCATCCCCCCTTGGGGGAAATAACATATATGTTGTTATAGGAATTTGCCCAGCCCAGGGCACAGTCAGGAAAAGCACATGTTTGTAATAAGGATTTATTTTGATTGTGTAGAGCAAAGTTAATTAAGTATTTTTGGATAGATAATTTCCCAATGATATGCTTAGTTGAAAAGGTATGTGAGCAAAGGGTTAAGTGAGATGAGAAACAGGGAGAGAAAAGATGTGATGCAGTGCTTGGCATATACTGCCCTGCTTGTTATCATAAACTATGCAGAGGAAGGCAATCAGGAAACCTGATTGGAAGTTAGGAGCAACAAGCTGAATATTTTAAGCAAGTGAAGAAAGTAAAGTTTTGTTTATACTTTGTGATTTATGTATTGGGAAAACGTGAGAGCTTTTTAGTTAAATTTATAGATATTTGAATGAATGAATGAATGAACTTTATTGCCGTAACTTACAGTTATTGGCATTTACAAAAGATATAAAGAATACAATAAGATAAAATTAAAATAAGTGCCCAAACTTCAAAAGTGCAAACAATGTCAAACCACTAAAAAGAATAAAAGAAAGTTCAGAATGTAATCATTAGGCAATATCATTTAAACAATAAACAATTCAAACAAAAGGAAAAGAGGGAACTCTGCATGGCAGCACCATTTCCAGCTCATATTGTCCTGCCCGGAATTCAAACTAAGAAGAAATCTTATATGTGACTCTAGGGTAAGAACAGCTACAACCTTGCTCCGCTTCCTTGCCGTCTTGCACCACATTAGCACGACTCCTGAGGAGTCCTCTGTCTCAGATGTGTAGCCAAATTGGCAAACACTGCAATTGCTTTAGTTAAATCAGAGGCTTTGAAGCTTAAATATAGCTCATACGCTTTTGCACCAGAGTTCCTCTCAAACAACTCCTGAAAGGGGGACTATAACCTCGTCCGGAAATGAGCAAAGGCGGGGCATTCAAAGAGCAGGTGTCTGTTCATATCCAGTACCTGCAGATCACAAGATCGGCACACCCTTTCCTCCAACCGGAGCCCAAGGTATCGTCCCTCCAAAATAGCAGAAGGAAAACCTCCACAACGCAGTCTTGAGAACGCACGCCTAATTCGAAAATTTGGCCAAGCCATAAGATATGAAGATTCCATGAGGGGGGCTACAGGAGTAGGGATGGGTGAACAGATCATGGTTCAGGTTCGGCCGTTCAGTTCGGCTGCGTTCGTTTTGTCCGTTCGGTTCAGCCGTTCGGTTCGGATGTGTTCGGTTCGTCCGTTTGATTCGGCAGTTCGGCTAGTTCGCCAAGTTTGAGTTCAGCTGTTCAGTTTGGCTGTTCTGTTTGGCCGTTCTGTTCAGCCATTCGGAAGTGTTGTTATGGGTGTTTTTTGTTTTTATATGGGTTTTTTTTGCTTTTTATTGGGTTTTATATGGTTTTCTTTTGTTTTTTATTGGGGTTTTTTGTTTTTATATGGGTTTTTAAAATTTATTTTTCTTATCTAATATTATATCTATCTATCTACACTAAATCTAACTGCTATTAACTATTCTAAATGCTATGAACTAAATGGATTATCTAATAAGTACACAGACCTACTCCTACAAACACTAAAACTAAATCACTAA
>QEPC01004484.1:460804-470928 GCA_003113815.1 Sphenodon punctatus
AGTCTGTACAGTGAAATGCATAACACAAGGTTTCAGTTTAAGGTTTAAGTTTCATTTCAGTACAAAACTGAAATGAAACTTAAAGCAATCTAAAAATCCTACTCAACGCCTGCTGTTCAGGAACAGTGACTAGCTCAGAAGGCGTTGGGAAGGGGGAGACAGATAATTAGTTTAGTTTATTGCAAGCGTCTCCACCCCTGGTGCCTGGAAGTCTGCTCCTCAGTGACTGACTACACCTCCATCATGTTTGACCTTCCAGTGAACCTTTTTTTGCCACCCAAACTCACCCAAACACAATCCGAACTGTTCTGCCATTTTGCCGTTCGGTGTTTGGTTTGTTTGGTATGTTTGTGTTCATGTTTGTTCGTCCAAACAGGCTGAGTTCGGGCCGAACTTCCGAACCACGTTCGCCCATCCCTATACACGAGGAGCATAATATCGGGCAACTCTTTGGAGCTGCCTCTGTTCCAAATCCAACTGCAACTGTTGATCTGCCAGCTGTTCCTTAACCAAAGACATAGCAGACTTAAGCCCCTTAGACGCCAGGTGAATAGGGCATATACCCAGCTTCCTAATTTCCCCCTCAGCCCGTACCAACCAGGGGTCCAGTAGGCCCTTCTCCCTTGCCATCCTCAAAAGAGAACTGTCTTCAGCAGGCAATAGCACAATCCTTATCCAGTATCTAATTGTACTTTGGAGTGCCAAAATCCTGAGGGGTCCACAACCAGATTCCAACCGCAGAAAAATCTGTGGTGCTCCCTTTGGGACCCCTAGGATTGACTGAATGAAACCATTCTGTACAACCTCAAAAGAGTTGAGGTGTGACAAGCCCCACACTGGAAAAGCAGATAGAAGCTGAGCTACGGCTTTTGCTTGGAACAGCCGCAGTGCTGGCAGCAGCAGCTTTCCCCCTTTCCCAAAATAGAAGTTAGTAATGGCTCCCACAGTTTGAGAAACTTGACTTTTTACAGCTACCACATGTTCCTGCCAACTTGATGAGCTAGAAAAAAATGATCCCCAAATACCTAAACTTGTCCACCTTCTGGATTTCATTTGTCCCGATCTGCCAGTGATGGATTTCTTTATGTCTCCTGTGCTTCATGACCATGCCCTTCATCTTCCTGTAGTTAATGGAAAGGCCCTCTCTTGTGGCGTATTCGCTAGTAAACTGCATAGCTCTTCTCAAACCCACCAGAGACTGGGAAATAAGCACTGTGTCATCCGCATACAAAAGTGAAGTAATCTTCCTATCCCCAATCTGCAGTGGGTGAGAGTCAGCCTCCAACAGGGAAGAAGATAGGTCATTTACAAAGAGGTTAAACAGGGCCGGTGTCAACAAACAGCCCTGTCTAACTCCACGGTCCACTTGAACCTTCCCTGAGAGGGCACCATCTCGTCCATACCTCACCTGGAGAGTATTCCCCTGGTGAAGAGGGATTAGCAGGAATAGAAGCCTAGGCTCCATCTGCAGGGAGCCAAGCTTCTCCCGGAGCCTCTCCCTACAGATGGAGTCGAAGACCATTTTTAGGTCAATGAAGCACAAGTAAGCCCTCCCTCGATGCTCCACACACATCTCGATTATTTGAGCAAAGACTAGGGCATGGTCCACCATGGACCTACCCTTCTGAAACCCTGCTTGCTCAGGCTCTATTATATTATTGGCCTTAAGATGGGCCAGTAATTCCCGGGGGATAGGGGTTCGCCCTTTTTAAAAATCGGGACCCCAATGCTGTTTGTCCAGGACTTTGGAATATTTCCTGTTTCATTTATACAGGAGAAGGCCAGAGCCAAAAATTCAGCCCACCATTCCGGGGTACTTTTTAGTTGGTTGGCTGTAATTAAATCTTCCCCTGGGGCCTTACCCGATTTTAATTGTCCTATCAGAGGAATAATTTCCTCCGGGGTCACTGGGGGCCAGTGATGGAATCTATCTGCTGGAGCAATGGGAAGGTCGTAAATATTCCCATGGGGGGGCAAAAATACTGCACTATAGAAGTCCTCCCACACCTCCGGGTGCAGGGGGGCTTCCGATGCATTTCCACCTCCTAGCCTAGCCTTCTGGATAAGGGTCCCAAACCTTTTAGAATCCCCTTTACCTGCCGCTTTTTTCAGGAGTGCCCATTGCCATTTTTGATGGCCTGTACGCCTTTCATTAATCAATTTACGATATTCCAGTCGGTGCTCAAAAAAACCTTCTCTGGAGAGTCTTGAGGGATAAACCCTCAGGGTTTTGGCAGGACGACTAAGGGCTGTACGTTTCCTGTGGCAGGCCTGGTCAAACCATAGAGGCTTACCTCTAAGGTCCACCCCATCATGGCCCTTTGGAATTAACAAACATTTTAACAGGACTAACATTTCCTCATATCCCAACAAGACATTAATATCCCTTACCCTTACTGCCTGCTATAGACCTCGGATCTTAGCCTCCTGTTGGAAATTTACCAAATCTAGATCTAGCTCGGGGGTCCATTTAATTTGTTTAAAGAAAGTGGATTTTATCAGAGAAACGACAGGGGCGCGAGGCCCCGAGTTTCCCCCTGGTACCTGACAGGACAGATAAAGTGAGAAGTGGTCTGTATCAGCGCTGTGGACCACAAGACTTGTTATATTTGAAAAAAAAATGACAAAATCAAAAAATAATCTATAACACTGGACCCCTGGTACGCATGGAATGTGTAATTCCCCTCCCAGTCCCCCTCAGTTCTCCCATTTAGTATTACCAACTCCAATTCCTCTAGCATCTGAAACATGTGGACAGCATTTCTATTTAGCAATTTATCCTGAGAAAGTCAGGGGGGAATATCATTCCTCCTAAGGATACCTTCTAAATTTGTTGAGAGCACTGCACCCCCCTGGGTCCCAATCCTGGTGTTAAAGTCCTCGCCCAAGATAAGGGGGGCAGCAGAAAAAAGTTGCAGAACATTCAACACCCTCTGAGTAAGTTCCCTCCATATTTCAGGGCAATAATACTCAGAGGTCATGGGGGGAATATACACATTACCCATTATCATTTCCAGATCCGAAGGAAAGGTACAATGGTATAGGCCAACATAAGACTTATATGAATTTATTAGATCTATTTTAAAATTGCAGGACAACAGAACCACAATGGCCAATCCCCCACTCGGCCTACCAAAAGTCCTTGAGGGGGGTCACCCTAGAAGAGAAAATCCTAATGCCATCCAATTCCATAGCTTCTAAGGACCATGTTTCCTGCAATAGGGATATATCCTGCCCTATCAAAAAACCCTAAAGTCCGGATCTCGTAAACAAGCTTTCCATCCAGAAATTTTCCAGGAAGCAAGCCTTACGGGATCCTTAGCTAGCTGTCACAAGTTTGGTCTAACTAGGGGGTCCCTTGCTTGAATAAAACTAATATCACCCGTCCCCAGCAGAGAACTTCCCTGTACAACACCCTCTATAAAAGGCGCCTGGGCTAAGTGAGACACCCTCATAGGAAGAGGAATAGGTCCCCATAAATCAGCAGGGCCCAAGAGATAAGGATCCCCCCTCTCTCTTCCCGATTTTCCAACACCCCCCACCTCCATGGTTGGGGATCTGTTCAGAATCCCTCTGAGAAACTTCGGTTTTTATTGCTGTGGAAATCTTAAGATCCACAGCTTGTTCCCGGAGGCAAACCTCTTCCCCCACCACCTGAGGGATTACTTTACTGTCCCCTTCCGGCACTGCAATAGCCGTCTGACCCCTCCGGACAGAGCAGGTGAAATGGTGGATGCCTCTACTTAGCCCTTGTTCCCTGGTCTGATTTTTTAATAGGGTGGGAGCTGATAAAGGGGCCACCGATCTTAACTGAGTAAGTTGGGATCACAAAGAATCGAGCTTGGACAGTAAATGGAGTTTAGAAGAGGGCAAGGCCCCTTGATCCCACCCCCTTTTCAAGGGAGACTGGGTAATGGGGAGAGGGGCTTCAATCTGAACTTGTCGGACCTCCACCTCCATACTGTGCAAGATCGGGGAGGCCAGTCGCACCAAGGAGTTCTCTTCGCGCTGACCCTGGAACTGAAGATCGAACAGGGGCCACACTCCTACTTAAGGGATAAAGTGGGATCAGAGGGGCGGGTAGCTGATCCACATCTGGCCGTACACAAGTGCCGGCTTCAACAGCCACCCTCAGCCCGCCAGACTCCACTCTAAATACCCTAGGGAGGAAAACAACCTGATCCTCAAGATATTCTTTCTTTTCCCAAATCTTTCTTATGTTCTCCAAGGAGTTAAACGTCACATTTATCATTTGCCTATCCCGGGATATTAAGAGCTGATCCACCGATCCAATATCCTGCCTAGTAACAGGAGAATTGAGCAGCAGTCTAAGGTGTTCGGCTACATCCAATGCCGTATTCCGAGGGGGGGTGTGCCTATATTGTGAAGACCAAATTGAGAGGGAGGGGACAAAATGTATCCAAACCTCCCCTAACGGAGGGAACAGTGGGGTTCAGCCATACACCTTCTCTTCCTGGTCCCACTTCATGCCTACGAGTAAAATGCCTGGGGGGCAAAAAAATGGGCTGTGAGGGCAAGGGATATAACCGGACATTGAATTCCACCCCCCTCCTGACAAAACCACACAATCCAACTTCTCATGCATCTGGTTCATCTGGATACACATAAATCAAATTGTTTCTGCCGTTACTGCCACATGGTTAGTCAAAAAGTTAGTCAACAAATCAGTAGACGGGCCTGCAGAAATGTTACTGCAGATCAGGAGAGACAAAGGGTCTCCTTCAGTAGCATTGGTGGGGTTGAATGCCATGAAAAAATAGTTCTCCTACCGAGGTCTGCTGCAGAAGTAGAGCGAGGCATTGGCATGCCTCTATCTGATATTAAAGCCATAAGGGGGCTATCAACCATCACCTGGGGCCCAGTTTCCAGTCTAGAAAGAAAAGAGTCCAGCCTCTGATGTTTAAGGATTTTAGGGAATGGAGGCTAGCTACCTGCTGCGTCCAGGCGAAGTCTCTTGCTACCAGGCATTTAGACTCCCCCAAAAGTGGGCTAATAGGGGGCAACTACGAAATTGAACAGAGGGCCAAAAAGGGGTATCCCCCTGCACTCGATTGCGCCGAAGGGTGAGCAAAAGGGTGCACACCCTTTTGCATGTGACCCTTCGGTGTGCACCCCTGGCGCACGCCTGCGGCACTGCCGGAGGCTAACAAGTCCCTTTTCTCTCTGGCTGCAGGTCTCGTAGCTCCGCCCCCGCCTGGAAACCCTGCACAGCTGTCAGGTAAGTTGGTCAACTGGCTCCGGGACTCCGATGTTCCTCAACTCTAGCTCAATTTATAGATAAAGTTATGTTGTTTTAATATTAAGCAAATTATTTACTGTTTGTTTGGGGACCATTGGACCTATTACTGATCATCATGCCTTTCTTCTCAGAGGCTAGGAGCAGTAAGCCCATGGGCCTGATTCAGCATACCAATTCCTGCGTTCCATGGAGAATACAACTCCCTTTGTTTGTTCTAGAGATAAAATGGGTACAAAATTCTGTACTTGAAAGTAATACCTGATATTTTGGGTAGCTTATTGGGTACCCAACTACCCAGAATACTGGACATTACCATTATTGAATTACTAACATTCCATTTTACCATTTTCTCTTTTGTCAATCCATTTTGTCTTACCATGTTACTGTTTTATAGGGATGGGCGAACAGATCACGGTTCGGGTTCGTCCGTTCGGTTCGGCTGCGTTTGTTTCGTCCGTTCGGTTCGCCTGTTCGGTTCGGCTGTGTTCAGTTCGTCAGTTCAGATGTTTGGCCATTCGGTGGTTCAGGTCGAATGTTGAGTTTGGATTCGGTATTGTGTTCGGTCAGGATCGGTTCGGTCTTTAGTTCAGTGTCACCAGAAACTGAAAATGACATTTAGTTTTTGAAATAAAGGAAAAAACTAAAAAACATATTTCTGGCTATAACATTTTTATTTCTTACTATTTTTTGATTAAATTTAGAGAGATTGTACCCCTAATGGAGGGCAGCAAGTATACCAAAGTTTGGAACAATTAGATAAAGGAAACTGATTTCAGAAACAATTGAATGTTGCAATTTTAAGAAAAGCTCCATACACATTCATGGCTACAACTTCTTTATCTTGCATCCAGTGTTCATGAAACTTGTGCATATTACATCCCTCCATATGTTTAATATTTCTGCTAATTTTAGGAAATAATGGATAAAGTGTCTCAAGGGTATAAGACATTAACCTGAAAATACATTTCCAGCTGTTACATTTTGATATTCCATTCTGTTTACAGGATATTTGGCAATAATGTATCAAATATCTTTCCTGCCATTTCAGCAAATGCACAGGAGATTTTGATAAAGGGACCCAATTATATAAGCAATTGATGTTGTCCCTGTGAAGATCATTATTCAGATTAATATCAGCATATTCAGTGCCAGTCAGAGGCAGGTACCCTGCATGGCAGGGGGAGAGAAACTGTAGGAGGAAGGATGTGGAGCAACCTCAAAGACTGACAGACACATTCAATGGCCAAACACATTACTGCAAGCTTCTAGCTTTACAGGACCAATTGGTAGTGGTTTCGAGGTGGGCATAGGGGGCGGCCCTGTGGCGGGCATAAGCAACATAACTGGGACTTCTGAGATAGCATCCCAGCAGTCAGGAGACATAGTTTAAACACATCCAGGCTGGCCAACTATCAATCACATCCTGCAGCACTGAGACAGAGGACATAAGAGAATTTCTATTGACTCTTTCCTAAACAGATGCTTCTGACTTCCCAGAAACAAGTGGGGGAGATATGTTGGGATGGTCCCAGCACAGAATGAGGATATTTGGTTGACATTTCTGTTGGCCAATTTGCATCACAAACCGATCTTATACCACAGTGACATAAGAGAATCCCAGGCATAGGCCCCTTCTCTACATATGTTGTACAGGCATATAAAATTGGGACCCTTTATAATATCTTTCTGATATTTGGCAGAGATGATCATGAAAGTGAAATATATAGTCCTGCCAAATTTCATGTACACTGGTTGGACTACAAAGATGTTATAGTCAGACATACATTTATTTGTTAATTGCTTATACCACCAAGACCTTTTGTCCAATCCTTCTGAAATTTGGCAAAGATAGTTAATATGAGAAGGGGTATAAACTGAACAAGCTTCACCTACATTAGATATGAGGCAAAGAAGTTACAGCTAAGAATGTATATGTAGAATATTGCAAAATACAATAATTCAACTGCTTCTAAAATCGGATTCCTTTATCCAATTGTTTTGAAATTTGGTACACATAATGAGTTCTATTGGAGGTAGAGGCATCCCAAATTAAAGCCACAGAACTTAAAAACAAAAAAGTTACAGCCGATAATGTGTTTTCCATTGAAACCAATGGAAATTCAATTCTGAACTCACCGAACGCATCCAAACCGAATGTTCAAATTCGAGTTCGGTTTGAACGTTTGGTTCACTTGACCAAACTGTTCGAGTTCAGTCTGAACTCCGAACTTCCAAATTTGAGTTCGGTTCGAAAGTTCGGTTTGGTCGACCGAACTATTCGAGTTCGGTCCGAACTCTGAACTTCCGAACCGCGTTCACCCATCCCTACTGTTTTAGTGTTTTTATGACATGAAACAATCAATTGATTAATATAAATGAACAGAAAAATTGTGGAAAATGGAACAACAGTAATTCAGTAATGATCAACTGATTAATCAGTTATGATAACAGTAATCTGGTAGTTTGGGTAACTTGATGGGTAGTAAATGGCTGCTGTTCAGCACCGGATGATCCATCCTAGATGATTTGGGTATTGAATTTTGACTTGATGGGTATACTGATTTTTGCAGGTACCCATTTCAGCTCTGTCTTAGACTGTCCAGACATTCTGATTACACCCACTGTCTTGGGCAGCTTGGGAAAGAAAACAGCAGATTAGCAAAGGAGATAGCAAATAACAAACAAGGGTCAACTTATTGCCTCTAAAAGGATTGCATATCTGAAACCAAACCAGCAGGCCATGTCGGCACTAGGATTAAAACCTATGTTTTCAGGGGAGACAGCAATCAGTGCTATAGATCATCTGGCCGCCTTGATGTCATGTGAAGCTAATGCCCACATAAACCCCACCTCACACGGCACAGGGCAACCCGAAGAACTAAGACTATCATTCCACCCACACAGAGATAGGCTGGACAGCAATGACTGGTGAAGGGATAGCTGCTGTCTGGGATGGGACATGATCCCATGCCTCCTGAGAAGACTGCGATCTTCACGCTGCATGTTAGAACACTCAGAACAATCTGACATGGCACCGTTGCCTAATTTGAACACACACAGAATTTTGGAGAATTATTTAAGGGTCTTTCCAATATGGAAAAAAAAACCAATAGATCAATAGAAATGAATAGTTAGTATTCAGTAAAATGGTAAATTGGTAATAGGTGAAATAACAGAAAACAGAAAAACAGTAACTTTGTAAAGGTAAACTCGTAATTCAGTAATGGTAACAGTAATCTGGGTAACTCAGACATGAAATGGGTATCTGCTCCACCCAAAACAATTCAGGTAGTGTTATTTCAATAGATGTGCTGATTTCCACTAATATTGAAATTAGTGTTATTTCAATAGATGTGCACAGTTGAGCTCTAGCTTTATCACATTTCCACTTTCCTCATAAATTTATTTATAAATTATTTATTTATTTATTTATTTATTTTTAAATGTTTGTTAGCTGCCCCCTCATACCTACGGCATCTCGGGACGGCTTAAATCATAAAAATACACAATAAAATGTATTAAAACAATGTGTTTAAAATACAATTCCCCCCTTCCCCCTCCCCAAAGAGCTCCCATTAATGAAGTTTTTGGTCATATTCTCAAAAGTGGAAGCAAAGGCAAGTTAATTATAATTGGCTTGGCCCTCTAGAAAATAATAAGCTTGAAACAACATCTGTAGTTGCTAGATGAGAGAGTCGGTATGGTAAGGATAATCTTGAAAAGGTGTTGGACTTGGACCTGGGTGACCAGTGTTGAAATGCCATCTTAGCCAAAAACTCATTGGTAGGGATGGGTGAATGCATTTTGGAAGTTCGGAGATCGGACCAAACTCGGTCTGTTCGGACAACCGAACCCGCACGAACTGACTGAACCGAACTAGATCCAAACGTCAAAATTACCGAACAGTTTGTATCGAGTTCGGGTGAGTTTGTGTGGCAAAAAAAGTGTCACTGGAAGGTCAAACATGACAGGGAGGGGGAGTCAGCTGAGGAGCAGACTTCCAGGCACCAGGGGTGAAGAGGCTTGGAGTAGCAGCCAGCCTGCTGAATCACCATTCCTTTTCGCCTCAGACCACTGACTTCGCAGTTTGTGACTGACCACGAGCTAGGTTGCATGGAGCCAATGGGGCTTGCGGTGAGGTGGGCGCAGCAAGAAACAAAACTGATTGCCTCCCCCCTTCCCAACACCTTCTGAGCTAGTCACTGAACAGCAGGTGTTTCAGAAGGCTTCCTCTCTCAGCAGTTTTGTTCTCCTCAATCCTTTGCAATCATCCTCCTATTTCACCCATCCAACCCATCTACCTCCATAGTATCATTTATTTAGCTTAGATTAGATAAATTTAGGTGTTATTTTTTTGTTTTTACCCCTCCCTGCATTCCCTGTGTCCAACCTTCCTTCCTCCCTCCCCCCTCCATTGAATCCTTTCCCTCTCCCTCTTAGTCCATCCCTGATTCCCTTCCCCTGTTTTAAGTTTTGGATTTATTTATAGTAGGATTATTATTAGATTGATTTTCATTTCAGTTTTGTACCCCTTCCTGTGTTCTTTGTGTTTCCCCCTGTGTAATACTGTAGATAGATAGATAGATAGATAGATAGATAGATAGATAGATAGATAGATATAGTAGTTAGCTTAGTTATAGAGATAGATAGAGATGCAGTGTGTTTGTATGACAAGGCCTTTATATTTAATTATTAGGATATTACATTTAGTTCAATAGGTTTTAGAATAGTTAATAGCAGTTTTATTATTTTTTATTATTAACAAACATTTATATAGCGCCAGCAGTGTACCTGGCACTTTACAAAGTAATAAAATAGACAGGGTCCCTGCCCCTAGGGCTTACAATCTGAGAGACAGGAGCTG
>QEPC01004484.1:471221-501660 GCA_003113815.1 Sphenodon punctatus
TATATATATATATATATAAAAAGAAACAGTCACTCCAGCCCCAGGACCCACTGTAACGTAGGCCTCAGGGTTCTGAGGCCTACGTTACTGGAAGGGACAACTGTGGCCAATATGTATCTAGAAGCTGCCACTCTAGTTCCAGGACCTACCGTCATGGGTCTGGGACCATCATTCCTCGCACCAAGAGACTTCATTCAACTGCATCAAGAAACATCCACTCCAGTCCCAAGACCCGTCACCAGGGTTCTGGGGTCAAGTTACAGACAGGGAGGGCTGTGGCCAATATCCAGAAGCTGCCACTCTAGTCCCAGGACCCAGTGTCATGGTTCCAGGGCCATCATTCCTTGCACAGTGAGCCAATTTTCCAAAGCATCAAGAAACAGCCACTTCAGCCCCAGGACCCGCCGCCAGGGTTCTGGGGCAAAGTTACAGGCAGGGAAGGCTTTGGCCAATATCTTGAAGCTGCCACTCTAGCCCCAGGACCCACCATCATGGGTTTGGGGCCATCATTTCTTGCACAGAGAGCCTTTTTCTAAATGCCCAAACCGTATCGAACACAACCAAACTGAACGGCCGAAATCGAACGCGGTGAATGAATCGAACGAGCGAACTGAACGGGCGAACCGGACCGGACCGAACCTAATGGCCGAACCCGAACTGCGACCTGTTTGCCCATCCCTACTCATTGGGTGCAATCCCAATCACCCTGCGGGTAGTGTGCACATGGATCCTGGGGGGTTGTGCATGCTGCACAATTCCTCTAACAGGGGTGTGCGGGTGTGACGGCACATGTGGCACACAAGGGGCTTGGGATCGGCTCCACTGAATGGTTCTGGGCAAGACATTCTCTGTCAGAATCAGTTACCTAGTTACAAATGGGAAATGATAATAATCTACATCACAGATTTGTTGTGAGGGTGAACTAGATAAGGATTGTAATAGAGGAACAACTTCCTGTGCAAAATATGCACCATCCCTAGTGGCCACCCTTCCACTCAGTACTTCAGCCTGCGTAGAGGGGATACTTACAAATTAGTTTCCTCTTTCACTATTTGTAAATAAAAGAGTAAGACATATTTCTTCCAGAGTGCTGGAGCCTACTTTGGTGTTATCAGGACTTATCTATTGACAGAGATCTCTTGGCCACTCTGCAAGGCCTTAACCAGCCTATGAGGCTCTTCTCATTTCTATGACTTTCTCTCCACCACCCCTGATCTAGCCACCTCTGATCTAGCCAGAGCACCAGCAAGACTACATTTCCTATTACAGGCAGCCCTCACCTAAACTGCTGCATCACCTTTTATAATAGCCCTCCCAGGTGACAAGTCATTTCCTCTAAAATGATTCCAGCTCAGAGCCAGTCAGCAACAGAGGATGGCTATGATACTGCTCTGAAACAGCCAGCAACACTTCCCATTGGCCAGCAGACTGGCTGAGCTTTACAAGTGGCTTGTTTTTTTAATTTATCTTATTCGTTAATTCAGCAGCACATCAGTAGACAGCTGATGCCAGTGGGTATTTTCAGATGTTATGATATCACGCTTAATCGCAGTCAATTCCCTGTGGTGGGGAATGCCCTTGTAACATCTGTTGGGGAACCGGAAGTTCCTCCACAAATGTTAACCATGCTCAATCCCCGCCAGAAATCTCATTCACCACGCGATCGGCTGAACCAGTGGGGCCGGCGCCGATCACGTGGTGAATGAGATTCCCGGCGGGGATGAAGGGGCCCATCATGTCTGGACGGCGATCATGGCCCGGAATCCCCGCTGGGATTCCGGGCCGTGGTCATTTCGGGCGGGTGCTGCGGCCGCATTGGCCGCGGCGCCCGCCTGTCTCCCCAGAGGGCGGGTGGTGGGGGAGCATGGGGGGAGGGGCGTGCAGCCGCACGTTGCACCGTGCGGCCCGGTCAACTCCCCGATTCCCCACCGGGATCCCCCGGCACGTCTGTTGACCGTGCCGGAGTGATCCCGGCGGGGAATCTAAGGATTGTTTCTGTGACAGGGCAAATGCCGCCCCATCACATCTGAAAATACCCTGTGTCTTTAACTGGAGAAACTATATTCTGTCCTAGCCATGGGGATAGGTTTTCCTAGGAGGACAGGTCTTTTCTATTGGTGTTTTGGCCAGGATGAAAGAGGTAATCAAATTACAATGTCATCTTCTGAATAGAGAGCACTGGTGCTAGGACTAGTGGTTTTCCAAATAGGGAAGAAGAAAAAAAACAACCTCACAAGTATTTCCAAGGCTCTGAGTTGTTCAAGCTGCTTCTCGGATCATCACAGAATACTTCAAAGTTTCAGGGGGGTGGGGTGTCATGGGTGCTTAGGAAGAGCGGAGGGTTTAGCAGGGGGGTATGGGGTGGGTTATTTACGTTCAGGAGGGGTTCCATGCCAATTTATGGCCTCTTCCTGGCTGGTAAATTTGAAAGTAAAAAAACAAACAAAAACCCCCAACCCAAATAAGCATGCTCAGAAATGGCCTGAGTGGCCCTTTCAAAGTATGCTCATCCCTTTCAAAGATAGCCACTTAGGCCCTTTCTAAGCATGCTCAGTTGGTGGGTATTTTTGTTTGCTTGCTTGCTTGCTTTCAAAGTTACCAACCAGGAAGAGGCCTCCCATTGCCATGGGACACCCCCTCCCCCCCCCAGAAGGTAAGTAACCCACCTCTGACTCCCTGCTAGGCCGCTATCCCCCCTAAGCCAGCACCCACCCCACCCCAGACTCCCAGCTGGGTCCCTGATCCCCCCCCCCGCTGGCTAGCAGGGGTCAGGGATGGGAGAGGAGCAGCCTAACACTGGCCTCTGACCCCCACATATCTTCCCTCTGACCCCCTGCCCTGCACTCTGCCAAGGATTTTACAAGTTGCAAAGTTCTGAGGCCCTTCCTCAGAACTTGGGAAACTGAGGCCGAATGCACTGGTCCCAAGGGAAACCGAGGACCAAGCACTAGGTAGGACTTAGCCAGGAACAAGAGCTATTCACCTCAGTGAGAATCAAACTTGCACTAAATGGGAGTGCCAGTGATATCCAAATTGAGACATACCATTAGGGTACAAGTCTCACTCCACTGAATTCACAGAGGGGTTTGCCATATACTCCAATAAAGTCAGGCTTGTGCTCTTAATTAGTTTGATAGCTTTAAAAAGAAAGAAAAAAAGAAGAACAGATGTTGGATACAGTTCCCACTCACTTTAGTGCCATTGACTAAATTTGCCAGTGGATTCAGGATTGTACTGGTTATCTGTTAAGTATTTACTGTTTTTTCCTGCCCATTTGCCTTCAATGGGTGATGTATAAATGAAGGGAAATGTGATAGATAAAATGAGATAATGACCAATGTATCTTTACTACCTGCATATCAAGTGATGTTTGTGCAACTGCAAGGGGAATGCTAAGAAATGTGAGTATCAAGGAGGGTTTTATAATTCATTAACTGTAGAACACAGAAGGTGTGCATGCTTATCCACTGTTAGTACTAACAGAAAATTACCTGTGCTAATGTCTCATATACAGGCAGCAGAATACACCCCCTGTGAGTGTTTGTTGTTTTAAAAGGTTTGACGTCTTGCTGGAGAAAAGGGCAATTACATCTCCTGTTCCACACAGTTTGACTGATCTCTTGGTCTGGGATAAATGCCACGAGTTGTTTGTTCATACCTCCTCTTACAAATTACAGGAATTTAATTTGTAAAAGCTGGCCCTGCAGTGTCTGACCTCAATATCAGGCAAAGACGGAAGCAAGCTTTGAATGTGGGAACATTTCCATGGTACTTTCAAAATTCCTTACAAGCCCTAACCCTTAGAATGAAATGTTCCAAAGTTTTGAAAGGACTGTCCAAAACAAATACTTGTAGAGTACAAATACTTGTAGAGTTTTGAGGGCAATGAATATATCAACAGTTGTTCCGATTTCCACCTTCCTACAGACTTACCAATTGAAAATATACCCTGTAATCACGTTTGGTTTAGAAATTATTCCCTTTTCTAATAACAAGGAATTAGAGAGGGTCCAAAATCAATTTATCGGTCGTCTGCTAAAAGTAGGAAACAGCGTTCCTAGGGCAGTGGTTAGGGCAGAAACTGGCATTTTTCCAGTAGAACATTTTGGGAAAATTGCTCTGATAAGATTTTGTATGAGGTTGCTAAATCAGCAACAAACTGCATTATCGGCCCAATGTTTAATGGAAGAGCTAGCCCATACTGGAGTCAGAGTTTACCCCTGGCTGCATTACCATGGCTTTTCTTTTAAAAATTCTCCTTTGCGTGTTTTCAGGGAGGAAATATTGCAGCGGTCAAGGAAGTAATTTCCCAAAGGTTAAAAGGACATTTCCATGCAAGATGATCTTGCTGCGGTCAGACAATGGAGGGTAGCACCACTGTCGGGTCTAGTAAAGAACACTTTCTTTTTTGAACCTTACCTTGATATACTATTTAACAAAACTCTGAGGAGGAATTATACTCTTTTAAGATTTCAGTTAATACAAACAGCGGTTGTGGAGGGGAGATTTGCCAAACTCAGTTATGAGCAATGCTGCTGCACCTGTTCTTCTGACGAGATAGAGACAGCAGAACATTTTATGCTCAGATGCCCCTACTTTCTGAAGCTCAGGAATGTTTGGTTTTCCTCACTTATACTGGGCGTTGGGAAACCAGATCAACAGTCTATTGTTCACTTTTCACGTTGATTACAAGAGAGGACATGCTGCCTGTGTCAACTTTTGTTGGCCTCACAACTAAAAGAGCTTTTGTGAGGTCTAGTATTATCAGTCCTAACAGCCCTCCAATTCTGGAACAGCAAATCACTGCTATGTTTCAGTGATGTGCGAACGTGGCTCGGAAGTTCAGGGTTCAGCCCAAACTTGGGGGGTTCGGCCCATTCGCGAACATCCCGAATCCGAACCGCCCCTGGCCCGAACAAAGTTCAGGTTCCGAACCCATTGGGGTGGGGGCAGGGGGCAGGGAGGAACCCGGTTTTCCCTTTCCCCCTCCCCCCCAGGCTGCATGGGTGGAAGGGGCACCGGGGATCACCTCCCCCCCGGCCAGTCTTGTAAATTTTTAAAAAAACAAAAAAACACCCCGGCAATCACCTTACCTGGTGGTGCCGGGGCTCCGGCCCCCAGTTCAGCTGCGGTGGTGCTCCGGAGTGCTTCAGGCCACTACTAGGCCTTCCAGGTAAATCCAGAAGGCCTAGTAGTGGCCTGAAGCATTCCAGAGCACTGATGCTGCCGGACGAGCTGCCGCTGCCACCGCTAGACTGGTGGGTCTGGCGGTGCAGTGCTCTGGAGCGCTTCAGGCTGCTACTAGGCCTTCTGGTTTGACCCAGAAGGCTTAGTAGCAGCCTGAAGTGCTCTGGAGTGCTGCTGCCACCGGACCCGGGGTCAGAGCCCCAGCACCACCAGGTAGGGTGATTCCTGGGGTGGTGTTAAAAAAAATTACGAGGCTGAGCAGGGTGCAGGGGAGGTGCTCCATGCCGTCCTTTCCACTCGCGCAGCCTGGAGGGGGGAGGGAAAACCGGGGGCCCCCGCCTGAACAGGTTCATCCCCCCCAACCCATTTGGGCCAAACAGACCACACCCAAATGGTTTCGGGTTTGTCTGAACCCCAAACAGGCTGAACACCAACCGCCCCCTGTGTTTGCACACCCCTACTGTGCTTATCTTTTTGGCAGCCTGAGCAGCAGAAGCTCATTTGTTCTAATTGCTTTGTTTATTTATATAGTATGTTTTAAGCTTTTTTATATCATTTGTCTGAAAAATTTTAAGTGGTAATATGAAGTACTTTGTACTGTAATTTATATTTTATTCATACCTATTTTATGATGTGTTTTTCTATCCTGGCCATGGCGAAAGACTGCGTCAAATAAACGTAATTCAAGTCAAATAAACGTAATTCAATACTTGTAGAGCAGAGATTTGTGGATAAAAATAGGCAAAGTAGGGTTGGTGCCACACATTGGAAGTAAAGGAAGAGAATGGGCCCATGCAGCTCCAGGCAGGCTGGGAGACTGCTACACTCTGCAGAGTTTCCTGCAGACTGGACATGGCATTCTCACAAGAGAACTCACTCAACTTAGACAACTTTCAGACCTCCCCCCCATGCATATTCGGGGGGGGGGAATGCGCAGTCAGGATATGTGCGGGGATCGGCTGGTTTGAAAGCCCCCCCCCGTGTAGCTTTGACAGCTGACTTGCGCAGGGATGCAGAGCAGGAAATTGAGCTCTGCACCCCTGCACATGTCTTCTGGCAAAGCCACACGGGTGGGGTGCTTTCAGACCGACCAATCCCCACACATATCCCACCACCCAGCAGCCAGAATATGCATGGGGGGGAGGTCTGAAAGCATCCTTAGTCTCCCCCCCACCCCCAACTCCCATCTAACCAGTTATTTAGTAGTATGTGGAGGAAAGTAGGTGAGCTGAAACCAGAATCAATTTGTTTCTCACAAGATTCTAGTGGGAACTGAGAATCCTTACTGAGATCTCAAGACAATCTCGCTAATGATGGTAAATCTCGATGAGAATCTTGTTTAAAAAGAGAAATGTAACTGCATATTTGCAAATGGCCACCGAGGCTAATCTGCGGGTCTGTCCAGCCCTCTTCCAAAATGGTGCCAGCAGCATTGCTGTCATTTTGGGAAAGGGCACAGCCAATTTTCTCATGTGTGTTACCATTTTTGGTAAGATGCCGGATTCTTGCAGGAATACCAGATTCTTGAGAGATTTCAGTATTCTTTATTTTTAAAGCGAGGAGGGAGGTGCACCCTGTGTGGAGTTCATGGGTGATGTTGGGAGAGTGGCGAGAGAGAACACTGAAATAAGAGGAATATAGCAAATAAAATGGAAAGAGAGGCTAGCTACCATTGCTGGCACTGGCAGTTCTACTTCTAGTGGCTCTGATCATGCAGTGGGGGAAGAGCAGAGGAAGCAATATAGGGTAAGACCCTGCATGGCACAGAGGAGAAGGAGGTTTTCTTCTGTCTCCGAGTATTTCTCCCAGCGGGATGAATGCCCCCAGAGTATGCAGAGTGAAACTTGTGTCACTGGAGGGTGATGAGAGGCTCTGGGGGCAACACCACAGGACTCCTCGGGCACCTGGAGCATGCCCATGAGTTTGGGTGTCATGCTGTTGGCAGTGGCACTGGCACACAAGGTCACCACCATCACAGCAGGGAAAGAGGGGCATAGGGGGAGATGGAGATCTCAACTCTTCTCCTCCTATTGTGGCCCCAGGATAAGAATAACACTGTTGTCTCACATACACATACACAACTGGGTTAGGTGGAATTATTCTCAAATGTTTCTGTTCCTTCCTGGTCAGAGGAACTCAATGTGTGGTGCTGGTTGACTGTTCATCATCTCCCAGGGACCACACGTGTCGAGCCTCGCATGGTTCTATCTTGTCACCCCTCCTGTTCAACATGTACATGCAGCCTTTGGGTGAGGTCATCAGAGGGTTCAGTGTGCGGTGTCACCAATATGCTGATGACACCTAACTGTACCTCTCTTTTTCAGCTGACCCAGGCCTGGCAGTCTCAGTGATTACCTGGTGTTTGGAAGCTGTGGCGGACTGGATGAGGACGAGCCACCTGAAGCTGAATCTCGACAAGATGGAGGTAATATTGGTGGGAGGGGCTGAGGGAGTGATGGATCCCATCATAGAGTGAGTCTACCCTCCATTGGTTCCTCAGGTTCACTTTCTGAGGGTGCTCCTGGACCCACAGCTCCACTCGAATGTCCAGGTGGCAGCTGTGGAGAAGGGCACATTTCACCAACTACATCTGGTGGAACAGCTTAGACCGTACATCTCAGACTTAAGCCTTGACACCATCATCCATGCTTTTGTCACCACAAGACGAGACTACTGCAATGCACTCTACATGGGGCTATGCTTGGTGATGGTTCGGAGACTGCAGCTGGTGCAAAATGCAGTGGCCCATCTCCTTATTGGGACGGGTTGCTGCAAGCACATTACACCAGTGCTCCATTCGCTGCAGGCTGCCTATAGTCTTCCAGGCCCGATTCAAGTCGTTGATTTCGATGTACAATGCCCTAAACAGCCTGGGCCCTGCCTATCTACAGAATCACCTCACCCTCTGGGTCTTGGATCGACCCCTGTTGTCGGCCGAGAGTGCCCTCCTGAAAGTCCCCCGGATATCCCAGTTGGTGACTCTGAGGAGGGCATTCTCGGTGGCCACACCGAGGCCTTGGATTTCCCTCCCGACAGAAATTCGCCTGTCTCCCGATTGCCCCTCTTTCTGAAGACAATGTAACACATGGTTGTTCAACCAGGGCCTTTGGTGAGGGAGATGGGGGGTGGGGGTGGATTGGGGGGGTGGGAATGGGTTTTTGGCTCTGCCTGGGTTTTATTGTTGTTTTNTCTGTCCAGCCCTCTTCCAAAATGGTGCCAGCAGCATTGCTGTCATTTTGGGAAAGGGCACAGCCAATTTTCTCATGTGTGTTACCATTTTTGGTAAGATGCCGGATTCTTGCAGGAATACCAGATTCTTGAGAGATTTCAGTATTCTTTATTTTTAAAGCGAGGAGGGAGGTGCACCCTGTGTGGAGTTCATGGGTGATGTTGGGAGAGTGGCGAGAGAGAACACTGAAATAAGAGGAATATAGCAAATAAAATGGAAAGAGAGGCTAGCTACCATTGCTGGCACTGGCAGTTCTACTTCTAGTGGCTCTGATCAGGCAGTGGGGGAAGAGCAGAGGAAGCAATATAGGGTAAGACCCTGCATGGCACAGAGGAGAAGGAGGTTTTCTTCTGTCTCCGAGTATTTCTCCCAGCGGGATGAATGCCCCCAGAGTATGCAGAGTGAAACTTGTGTCACTGGAGGGTGATGAGAGGCTCTGGGGGCAACACCACAGGACTCCTCGGGCACCTGGAGCATGCCCATGAGTTTGGGTGTCATGCTGTTGGCAGTGGCACTGGCACACAAGGTCACCACCATCACAGCAGGGAAAGAGGGGCATAGGGGGAGATGGAGATCTCAACTCTTCTCCTCCTATTGTGGCCCCAGGATAAGAATAACACTGTTGTCTCACATACACATACACAACTGGGTTAGGTGGAATTATTCTCAAATGTTTCTGTTCCTTCCTGGTCAGAGGAACTCAATGTGTGATGCTGGTTGACTGTTCATCATCTCCCAGGGACCACACGTGTCGAGCCTCGCATGGTTCTATCTTGTCACCCCTCCTGTTCAACATGTACATGCAGCCTTTGGGTGAGGTCATCAGAGGGTTCAGTGTGCGGTGTCACCAATATGCTGATGACACCTAACTGTACCTCTCTTTTTCAGCTGACCCAGGCCTGGCAGTCTCAGTGATTACCTGGTGTTTGGAAGCTGTGGCGGACTGGATGAGGACGAGCCACCTGAAGCTGAATCTCGACAAGATGGAGGTAATATTGGTGGGAGGGGCTGAGGGAGTGATGGATCCCATCATAGAGTGAGTCTACCCTCCATTGGTTCCTCAGGTTCACTTTCTGAGGGTGCTCCTGGACCCACAGCTCCACTCGAATGTCCAGGTGGCAGCTGTGGAGAAGGGCACATTTCACCAACTACATCTGGTGGAACAGCTTAGACCGTACATCTCAGACTTAAGCCTTGACACCATCATCCATGCTTTTGTCACCACAAGACGAGACTACTGCAATGCACTCTACATGGGGCTATGCTTGGCGATGGTTCGGAGACTGCAGCTGGTGCAGAATGCAGTGGCCCATCTCCTTATTGGGGCGGGTTGCTGCAAGCACATTACACCAGTGCTCCATTTGCTGCAGGCTGCCTATAGTCTTCCAGGCCCGATTCAAGTCATTGATTTCGATGTACAATGCCCTAAACAGCCTGGGCCCTGCCTATCTACAGAATCACCTCACCCTCTGGGTCTTGGATCGACCCCTGTTGTCAGCCGAGAGCGCCCTCCTGAAAGTCCCCCGGATATCCCAGTTGGTGACTCTGAGGAGGGCATTCTCGGTGGCCACACCGAGGCCTTGGATTTCCCTCCCGACAGAAATTCGCCTGTCTCCCGATTGCCCCTCTTTCTGAAGACAATGTAACACATGGTTGTTCAACCAGGGCCTTTGGTGAGGGAGATGGGGGGTGGGGGTGGATTGGGGGGGTGGGAATGGGTTTTTGGCTCTGCCTGGGTTTTATTGTTGTTTTTATATTGTTATTTATTTTACTGTTATTTATGTTGGATTGTTTTTAAGTTTGATATTGTTGTGAGCTGCTCAGAGCTGCCGTGGCAGGAGGGGTGGCAAATAAATCTAATTAATTAATTAATTAAATAAATAAATAAATAAATAGTGTCTGAATAAAAAACACGTGCACCTCACCCAGTGTGTCTGAATCATACAAATGCTTGTCTTTCTCCCTCCTCCTCTCCCCACCCCACTTCTGAAAGTACCTTCATTATGTAATCTTTCAATAACTTGAACTGAACGTACCCATCAGAGCCTACAGACTCAGTAAATAATAACGTTGGGGGAAAAAACAACATGCACAGAAGAATGACTAACTTTTTAATTTTAATTTAACTGTTTTGTAAGGCTTCTAAAATCTTCTTCAGAGGAAGGCAAAAAATTAGTACCACAGTACCAAAAACCAGGGGTGAGAATTTGGATTTGGATTAAATCCATAACTGCATGGAACGGGCCATTAATGGATTAATCTCTACCAAACTGAAACAGTGCGACAAGAAGCCGGTTTTGATTTGGTTCTAAAATATTTTTTTTAAAAAACTAAACTAAATTAAAAAAAACTGGCTGTGCATGCACAGAATTACTGCTAGACCATTCTACGCATGTGCACCATTTTCCAAAAAGGCAGTGGCACAGCTGCTGCTGCTACTTTGGAATAGGGCACATCTGGACAGGATGGTCTAGCAGTCATTTTGCACATGTACAGTAATTTTTTTAAAAAAATAATAATATTTTTTCTTTTGTATGGATTTAAGAATGGATCCGTAATATGAATCCTCATTTAAATCTGAAACGTTTGGGAAATGAAATGAAAATAAACTGATATGAGTTTTCATCTGAAAGACCACCCTACCAAAAATCGAATTTACTTAAAAGAAAATATCACTTAGAGGGGGAAATTCCTTCCGGACTCCAAATACGGAATTGGAGATGAAATCCCTGGAGAATAGCCTTTCTGGGGTTCCCCCCCCCCCATATTTTCTAATACTGTATTTTCCAAAACTTTATTACAACTCTATCTGAAAAAAACAAGGGGGAAAAGGTTAGAACATATAATTTCTAAGAAATGTCTCAGAATTCCTTAGTGGGGTTCAGGTCAGCAGTGGGTAAACCACCACTCGGTTGGCCCCCACTCTCTTGTTATTTCGACATTTATGTAAGACCTGGCTGTTCCGCAAGGCCTTTGACGAGGGATAGGTGTTGGGTGGATGGGGCTGGGGGGAGGGAGGGAGTGTTTACCCCCTCTACATTATGTGAAAATTTTAACTGTTTTAAATGTTTTATTGTTTTTATACTTGTTGTTTGCCGCCCTGGGCTGCCCTGTGGGCAGGAGGGGCGGGATAACATTTGGCGGGATAACATTTTTATATAAATACATAAGCCTAAAATAAGCCTGTGAGCCATCCTATCATCAGCAGTGCCTGAAAATACACACACACATGCAGCCCCAATGCCCCCCAACTATTCTAGCAATTAACTTGGGGGGGGGTAGTTAAGGTCATTACTATCCCACCTAACTGTGCAAACGATTTCATTTTAGCTTTTCATTTTCGTTATTTAAATATGGGATGAATATACCTCCAATGGAAGGCATTATGTGTACCAAATTCCAAAAAGATTAGAATCTAATTTTAGAAGCAGTTGAATTATTTTATTTTGCAAAAATCTTCATATAAATCATATAAATAATTGATTGGAGTCAGAAGTATCTATTTAGGAAAGAGCCAATAGTGATTCTCTTATATCATCTGTCACAGTGCTGCAGGATGTGATTGTGATGATAATTGGCCAGCCTGGATGTGTAAACTATGTCTCCTGATTGCTGGGATGATACCCCAAAGTCCCATTTATGTCCCTTATGCCCGCCTCAGGGCTGCCCCTTATGCCCACCTTGAAGCCACTACCAGTTGGTCCTGTAAAGCTAAAGCATGCAGTAATTGGCCAGTGAATGGGTCTGTCAGTCTTTTGGGTTGCTCCACATCCTCCCTCCTACAGTCTCTCTCCCCCTGCCATGCCAGGTGCCTGCCTGTAACTGTCACTGCATGTGCTGCTCTTTATCTGAATAATGGTCTTCACAGGAACAACATAAATTGCTTATAAAATTGGGTCCCTTTATCAAATTGTCCTGTAATTTGGCAGCCATAACAGGGAAGGTATGTGATACATTCATGCCAAATATCGTGTAAAGAGGATGGAATATAAAAATGTTACAGGTGAAAATGTATTTTCAAGTTAATGTCTTATACCATCAGGACCCTTCATTGAATCTTTCTGAGAATTGGCAGGTATGTTAAACTTGTGGAGGGACATAATATTTACAGGTTTCATGCAAATTGAATGGAAGATATTGTATTTATTTATTTAATTTCTTTATATTGATTGGCAGCCCGCTCATGCCTACAGCATCTCGAGACAGCTCACAACAGATAAAACAGCATAAAATACATTAAAACACCATCAAGTATAGATAATTAAAAATACCCCTCCCCACCCCAAAATTCCCCACCTCCCTCCCCTCCCCTCCCGCATTCTCCTCCAAAAGCCTGGGTGAACAGCCAGGTCTTACAGACTTTGTGAAAAGCCATCAGACCTGGGGCCAGGCAAGCTTCCTCCGGGAAGGAGTTCCAAAGTGGCGGCCCGGCCACCGAGAATGCCCTCTCCATTGTGGCCCTTCGTTTAACCCGAGGGACCTCCAGGAAGGCACCCCCGGTGGACCGCAGGGGCCGCCCTGGGGTGCGGAAGGCGAGGCGGTCCCCAAGGTATGAGGGGCCTAAACTGTATAGGGCTTTATAAATCAACACCAACACCTTGAATCTGGCTCAGTACTCTATAGGAAGCCAATGCAGAATGCGAAGGACAGGTGTAATATGCTCCCGTCGCCTCGTCCCCATAAGGAGACGGACCACCGCATTCTTCACCAGCTGCAGCCTCCGAACCAGAACCAAAGGAAGCCCCACATAGAGCGTGTTGCAGTAGTCTAGCCTTGAGGTGATGAAGGCATGAATAAGAGTGGCCAGGTCAGGCCTGGAAATGTATGGGAATAGCCTCCATACCAGATACAGCTGGCGAAAGGCAACTTTAGCCACTGCCTCCACCTGCCGATCCAGATGGAGGCCCGGATCCAAAACCACACCCAGACTCTGAACCTGCTGGGCTTTGGGAGGGCAGACCCCACCCACCACCACCATAGGGGCCGGCACCTCCCTTGCCCTACCCGCCACCATCACCTCCGTCTTATCAGGATTTAGTTTCAGTGTACTCTGCCACATCCAATCTGCCACGGCCTCCAAACACTGGGAAAGCAACAGGACAGCAGGACCTGGGTCGGTCGAAAATGAGAGGTACAGCTGAGTATCATCAGCATATTGGTGACATGGCACCCCGAACCCTCTCAATATCTCCCCCAGGGGGTGCATATACACATTAAACAAAAGCGGAGACAGAATCAAATCCTGAGGAATGCGGCGGGTCAAAGCCTGGTAGCTCAATGTTTCAGCTCCCAGCACCACCTGCTGGCTTCTCCCCGAGAGGAATGAGAGGAACCATCCAAGGACAGTCCCATCCAGTCCCCCCAGGTCTCACAGCCATCTCAGCAGCAGACCATGGTCCACGATATCAAAAGCGGCCAAGAGATCTAGCAAGATGAAGAATGTAGAACATCCTGCATCCATCTCCCGGCAGAGATCATCCACCAAAGCCACCATCGTTGTAGTTGTGAATGTGAATGGATCTTAAAATCACAACTTTCAATTGCTTCTAAAATTGGTTCCCTTGATCGAAGTGTTTCAAAATTTGGTACAAATCATGTCCTCCATTTGGGGTATAATCTCCCCAGGTTTCATCAGAATTAAATGAGAAAAGAAAAAAATCTATACCCGGACATACATTTTTCAGTTTTTTTCCTTTATTTCAAAAATAAAATGTTTTCGTTTCTATTTTGTTATTATTATTTGTCATTTTTGTTATTGCAATAACAATAATGTAAATGATGATTTTCATTATTGTTATTATAATAATGAAAACAACATGCACACTCCTACCTAGCACACGAGCACAAGCATCTCTCTTGAAGGCTACATGAGCTAGGCTGCTTTCACACATGCAGGAACACATGCAGAGTACCATGGTCACCAGAGTATGTTCCTAAGAAGCTTGGAGTGATATATAGGGATGTGCAAACAGAACACCACTCGGATGTTCAGTTGTTCGTTTCGAAATCCGAGTTCGGGTTCGACTGTTCGGTGGAGTTCGGTTCGGCCGAACATCCGAAAATAGCTCTAGCGATACCAAATTCAAAGATTTGTTTGGGTATCAGTATCATTTGGCCCTGGGACCACCCCTGGTGCCATGAAGTCTGCTCCTCAGGTGCCTCCCCTTTCCAGTCACGTTTTTCCCGCCCAAAGTCACGTTTTCCCCGCCCCCGAACTCATCGCAACTTACCCGAACATGACCGAACTGTTCAGCCGTTTTCGAGTTCGGTTCGGACATCCAAACAGACCCAGTTTGGGCCAAACTTCGAACATCCGAAAGGCTTTCGCAAATCCCTAGTGATGTTGGGGTGTTTTCACATATGCAGGAATGTATCCGTAAATGGTCAGGAGAGGGGATGTGCATGCAAATCAGGTGCATCTTTGATCACGTAGGAATGCCCAGAAGCACGTGATTGAAGCTTTGACTGTTTACAAGGGTGAATGGATGATCTGTGAAATCCAGGTCTGTCAATCGCCCTTGTAAATGCACATAAGAGCTTCAATGATGCGCCTCTGGGCATTCCTATGTTACCAAAGACAACCCTTGTTTGCTTTGCATGCACATCCCTTCTCCTGACCTTCTAAGGGTGCATTCATGCATGTGTGAAATCACCCCTACTTCACTCCAGGCTTCTTAGGAACATTCTCTGGAATCTCATGATTCATGGTACTATGGTGACCATTGGCCCACTCTCTGCCTTACTGAATCCGTCCATCTGCTCAAGCCATCTCTTCTTAATTTAAAAGCTTCCAGTGTGTATGTCATGAAATTGTTCTTTCCTGCAAGGCATTAGCGTACACTGAATTTCATCTCCACCAGTGACCAATGAACTGTATCCCCAGTCCTCAATTGTCCATTCAATACCTGTTGTTCATCAAAATCGAGCATCAACTTAATCTTAATCAATTTAAGCTTAATCAACTTAAATAAAATTAATGTAATAATATATAATAAAGAAATAAAATAAATAATAATAAAACTAAACTTAATCAACTTAAATTAGCTTAATGCTTGTAGCTGAAAAACTATTTACAGTATTCCCAGTTTCCACATGCACTGGCTTAGTTATAAAGAATTTCCTGTAAATAACAGGGAATTATAATTAATTATTTAAGATGGTTCTTCAAGCCCATCAGAATTTTATTTTATTAAATGATAATGCTCTTCTGTTATAGAACAAGCATTTAGAGTAACTCTGTAGCAGCAGGCGGCTTCCAGGGGGTAAGTCCCTATAGGACCCAGACCACCCTGGGCTGTCACTTACGGGGAATTAACACACCACACACTTGTCCATGGGAATTAGATCCACAGTCTTTATCAGATCCACACAGTTCCTGTATTACCCCTGCACAGGGTCACCTACACAGTAAACTGCATCCACAGTCCCTGGGCTGCTGGCTTGGTTGCCTCCACCCTGCAGGCCCTCTCACAGGTACAGGAGCAATACACTAGCAACACACACACACCCACAAAGTCCATACAGCCAGGCCTCAGACCCCAGGCTCTGGCTAAGCCTTCCCTGGGCAGGAGGCACAATCCTGGACATAGCCTTCCCCACTACCTGGGTGCACTCTGCTCTTCAGCACCTTGGAAAGCGTAGAGTGGCGATCTAGGCTTGTAAGCTTCTTCAGAGGAGATGTTGCCCCTTCGGCTCTCAAGCAGAGAGTACCATTTCTCATAGTCTTGCCTCTCCTTATATCCCCAGAGTGGGCGTGGCCAGCTCTCCAGCTTGGCTACCCTTAAAGGGCCAGTGTCCTGCCCACTCTGTCTCTTGAGCTCTCAGCCAGTTTCCAGCTCAGGCTGGTCTTACACCATGGGATGGCTTCCCCCCAGTCCCATGCACATGTGCACAGTCCACTTAGCCCACTTTTAAAGAGGCAGCAGCCACACAGGATGGCTCCCTGCTATACACTCTATGGTATTCTGTAATCTTTTCTCACTTCCCTTGATCTGACTGTTGTAAGGACTTGTTTCCACTTCCTTGCAGTTTATTTACATTGTGTGCCCAGCTCTCCAGGAACTGGGAACACAATTTAGGTGCTAGAGGGAAACAAAAGTAAGTAAATGCCATTAAGCAAAGTGGAACTGTGTCAAAATACTTGGTAGCAATTGTTAATCTTATTTTTATCAAAAGGAAAAAAACAAAGCTACAAGAGATAATGGGCATTTTTACACACACCTTAAAGTGATGGTCTTTCAATCTTCTGGGTTTACAAGCTCACAAGTAAGTTCTGGATGCATTCTTCACACAAACACTGCACTGAGGCAGTCTAAATTAGCCGCAGCTGTAGACATGATGGGCTACCATGGAAACTAAGTGACCACAGCTGCCTGGAACAAAGCAGTTTACCAGGAGAACTTTTTACACAAAAAGGTTCTGGGAGAAGTTCTACACAGAAGTTCAAAGAGCCAGATGTTTAAAATTTGTTTGAGTGATTTCAACACACAGAAAGTTCAGGATGTAACAGCAAACATACAGGAGAAATGTGTGTGTAAAAGCACCCAATAATGTAAGGAAAAGTGCGATACGTACCACTCTTGATACTTGGAATTATCTAGGTTGAATAAAGCTCTCTAGGGACTAGCTGGCTGCTGCTGGCAGAGTTGTGGCTGGGCACAGAAGAAACACCTTCCGAACTTGACTGGAAACCTTCCATGATAGAAAAGAAATAATATATACCCTGTAACCAAAAAAATTGGGTTCCGGGAAATCTTCTACAACTTGGGATAATACTGTAAGAAAAAGAAAAAATGGTTGACTTCTTATCACTCAGTCTTGACACTTGGAATTTGTTCTCTTATTTCAGGTCTACACAGGACCCCACCAACCTGAACAATTTGGTCAATCACAGAGTTCAAAAATGCAAGCATCCTCTTCTGCATCACTTCCCATGGGTGCCCCCTCGCATTGGTCCTCCTCTGAAAGCAAGAACTGGGAGTATCTTGCTCTGAGAGATGAACTGCTTGTTCATGCGCAGAAACATAAGTCTCTCAAGGGTGGTGCTTGACAGGCAGGTCCATTTGTCACCCAAAATATTGCTAGAACAACTAAAGGGTCTCTTTGAGGGCACAGAATTCAGTGGGCATCCCAGATAAGCAGCAACAATTTCATAAAAGGCAGGTCACTGGTCCTTCTTCCCTTACCAGTACTCTAATGGATCCAACCTATCATTTAGGCCAGATTGGGAAGAAGGCTGCTTTGTAGGGATGTGCGAATGTGCTTCAGAATTTCAGAGTTCTGGCCAAACTTGGCCTGTTTGGACACCAAACTGAATGTCTGAACTGAATGCTCGAACAGCAGAACAGTTCGGAAAAGTTCAGATGAGTTTGGATGAGTTCAGGGGAGGGAAAAGGTGACTGGAAGGCGGAAAAAATGTGACTGGAAGTAGGAGCCAGCTGAGGAGCAGACTTCCTAGCACCAGGAGTGGAGACCAGGGTTGGTTTCAGAGTCAAATGATACTGATACTGAAAAAAAATCGAATTCAGTTTCGTTATCAATAGCACTATTTTCGGCTGTTCATCCAAGTTTGGTCAAACTGAAGTCCGCCGAACCGAACAGCTGAACCTGAACTCGGGTTTCAGACCAAACGACTGAATGTCCAAACATCCGAACCGCGTTCTGTTCACCCAGCCCTACTGCTCTGTGTATTTGTTGTACTAGTATTCTGCCTTTTTCTTTTCAGCTGCATGAGAGTCCCCTGCTGTTGCACTCCTGGGTCCTCCTCATGCTCAGTCATACCACCAATCCATCAGTTCCCAAGCATAGCTGTCATCAGCAGCAGCTTGTCCCTGTTGTACAGGAGGATGACCACCGCTATGATATTTTAAAAAAAATTTCTTGTAGATTGGACAAGTTCATTTTTCAGACTTGTGGTAAGTGCCAGTGGTTTGAAGCGAGGTTCCAGAAACAGGCCCAGCAAGGAGTGAAGTGACCATTTCATTTCAAAAAGGTACTTGTTATCATTTAACCTTTCATCAACAGTCTAGCAAACTGTGCAGCTACATGGCTACCTGCAGTCTCAAATTATGTTTCTCTTTCAGCAGTTCATTTCTCAAGTACCGACACAATAAAAAGGTACTGGCTGAGACTTGTATCCCCCCATTTGCAATGCTGTTGCAGTCATAAAAGGGTTTCAGCAGCTTAACAAGGTTTGTGTGTGGTTCTGAATGCCCCTAACTAGAGTTGAGAGGAGGTACCTGCAAAAGTAAGTAACTTGTTGAATTTTTGATACACAATTCAACTCGGTAACAATTGGGTACCATGCAGTACCCAATTAAAACCCAATCAGGAACCCAATGTCCCAAAATGTCAACTTCCGGTACTGATTTTTCAACATTTTTTGATCTAATGACTCCCGACATCTATTTATCTAATTTCCGTCAAGTTCTTACAACATTTCAGCAACTTCCAGTGCAAGAAAACTAACTTCCGGTTCCAATTTTTGTTTTGTTTTGTTTTATTTTCCCCTTCAATTTTTCTTCTTAAAACACTTATTTATGGGTTCAGAAAATGAACTTTGCTGTCCTGGAAAGTCAAGTTCCTGTGCCAGGAAACTACTTCGAATCACTTTATTTTCATGCAAATGAAACTCTATATACCAATGGACTCGTATACCAATTGGTATACTGGTATACCAATTGGGAATCAGTAAATCCCAAAATTGGTACAGAAAGTACCCAATTTGGGGGAGGGGGGTTGGATACTTGATTGGTGCCTATGCAAACAATCTTGTACACAATGTGGTACTCAAAAAGTGGGTATTACCTGCCGGTACTAAATCTAGTAGCAATTTCAGCTCGAATCCTGACCATTTTTCTATCTCAGTACATGACAGAAATGGAAAATCAGTATCAGAGAACCAGAAATTTAATAATGGAAATGGTATTTTGGTAAATCAGGCAGCCCATTGGGCATTACCAAGGTACTGATTTGTACCTGATATCAAGTTTGGTAGCATGATTTGGTACTAGGTATATCTGTTTTTGCAGGTGCTCATTTCAGCTCTAATTGTGATAGAATATTTTGGTATTGATTATATGATGTATTGAAACCATGCATCACATTGACTTGTCATTCAGTTGAGAGATTTTATTTAAAGGATTTTCCCATCATATTGCATCACACAACTTTGTATTTAATGAAGAAAATGCAAATTTAACAAACGGATTTTGGCAGTGCTTGTAGACACACAATTCAGGTGTATTAAATTTCTGAAGAGTAATTTGAGATCTTTGGATATTCTAATACAGCACATAAATCTGATTAGTTTAACCTAGAGAACCTCATTAATAATACACAATAAGCAGTTCTCTGGCTTTTATGACTGCACGGATTGTTCAAGGGTTTTGTTAGTGTTGCTGGAATTCTAATTTTGAATGCAGTTAAACTTTCTAACTCACCCTCAGACTTGAGGCCATCCATATAATAGAAACGCCAACTCCTCTAGCCTATCTCTTAAATGACAAACATGTTTTAGTAATTAATTAGTGTGTGTGCATCACAATAATATCTGAATCAGCACATTTTTTTCCCCTTAAAAGAAGAAGATAGCTAAATATTTTAAA
This sequence comes from Sphenodon punctatus, assembly GCA_003113815.1. Taxonomy (NCBI): domain Eukaryota; kingdom Metazoa; phylum Chordata; class Lepidosauria; order Sphenodontia; family Sphenodontidae; genus Sphenodon; species Sphenodon punctatus. The sequence goes on from QEPC01004484.1 coordinate 491,244, forward strand.
GCCTCAACCAGGACATTTTTAGATACCTTGTGGAGCATGGTAGTTCCATTTCATTAGGACGAGTTGATCTGAAGTGCCTCATAGGCATCTTGAGATTGTGGGTACAAATGAAGGATTCATCTGCATGTATCAAATTAACCAGCCTCAGGAATATATTACTTGTGTTACCTGAAATCTTAGTGGCATTAACTGTACCTTCCATAATTTTTGGTAGCAAGAAAGTGGGATGGTCTTGTATAATGGGATTACGGTGTTTGTAGGAAAAATAAGGTGACATGGGGGAAGGGGCAGCAAAGGGAAAAGACAAGCCTGGAAACCAGAGAGGGGGCTAGGAGAAAGGTAAGGGGAGACCTCTCAGCCAATCTCAGGGAGAGTACTCCTTAAGAGTCATAATCTCAGGGAGAGTAAGGATCATCATCGAGGTCCTGTGGGAAACCAGGAAGCAAGAGAACAAGGAACTTGGAATCCAGTAACTGGGGGACATGAAACCAGGAAACACAGGGTTGAAACACAAATACAGGAAGGTTATAACAAAAGGCTAGACAGAAGGGTACACAGGGCTAGAGCAAGGGGCAAGGCAACATGGGAGCAAGGAACCAGGAGTCAAATAGGAGATTCGAGGCACCAAGAACCAGGGGGTGAGGAGCAGAGTAAGGGGTGGAGTGGAGAGCAGAATGAGAAGAAGTGGGGTGTGGAAGAGTCAGAGTCACAGGGAATAGTGAGTTGCTCTGCCCAGCTTCCTGATGGTACCAATATGCCTAATATACTGGTTGGTACCCAATCAAGAAGCTGGGAGGCAGGGCAGAGTAAAGACAGACAGAAGGCAGGATCAAACACAGACTGGGAGGAGACAAAGGGAGGAGGATTAGGCAGGTAAACAGGTTTGCATGGTGGTGCCAGCAGCTGGTCTGGTAACCTGGGGGTTCAAGGCCAAGGGTCTTACATAAGGTTGCTTAAAGGGAGTTTGGTACATTATTGAGTTGTTTTGTTCTGTTTGAGTTGGTTGTGGTGAAAATATCCATAGGTCTATGGGCATAAAGAAGCCATTATCATTGTCTGGTATCACCTTTTGCTTAACATTGACAGCAAAACTGTATCCTTTGATTCCTGTTGTGGTAGGAATTACAAGGACTTCCTTGTAATTAATTAATTAATTAGTTATTATTATCTTTTATTATTTACCCATCCACAGCCTTCATAGAAGGGTGCGATATATATGCAAATGTTCTAGACCAGTGGCTCCCATACCTTTAGCCTGCTTGATCCTGATTTTATTTTATAACAGATTATATTTAAGACTCAAATAAAATCCAATGATGAAATATAATCCGATGATGAGGAGGAGGAGGAGGAGGAGGATTGAAACTTGGTCTTTGAAAAACTTCAGAATTCGCCAACCATTCTGATACTCGGTTCCGAAAGTCCGAAATCCGAAGTTTCAAGGACCAAGGCTGTTCCTCGGAAACCTTTGAAAGCTAGTGCAAGCATGGATGGACAGTTGTGCATCATCTCATGAGGTGGTGGAAGTGGGATCCACAGCAGAGGAGGAGGAGGACAGACAAGGTGACACTGCCAGGTTTGTAAATATATATTTACAAACCTGGCAGTGTCACCTCACTATTTCCTGTGACTCTGACTCTTCCACACCCCACTTCTTCTCATTCTTCTCTCCACTCCACCCCTTACTCTGATCCTCACCCCCTGGTTCTTGGTGCCTCGAATCTCCTATTTGACTCCTGGTTCCTTGCTCCCATGTTGTAAATATATATTTACAAACCTGGCAGTGTCACCTCGTCTGTCCTCCTCCTCCTCTGCTGTGGATCCCACTTCCACCACCTCATGAGATGATGCACAACTGTCCATCCATGCTTGCACTAGCTTTCAAAGGTTTCCGAGGAACAGCCTTGGTCCTTGGAACTTCGGATTTCAGACTTTCGGAACCGAGTATCAGAATGGTTGGCGAATTCTGAAGTTTTTCAAAGACCAAGTTTCAATCCTCCTCCTCATCAATCATCATCATCATCATTGGATTATATTTCATCATTGGATTTTATTAGAGTCTTAAATATAATCTGTATATATAGTTTTCCATTGGAAGGGAGGGTCATGAAGAATACTATCCTTTAGAACAATCTTGCAGGTGTGCTGGCTAGCGGATGGGCTGGTGGGCGGGCAGGCAGGCAGGCAGGCAGGCACAAGCAGCAGCAGCAGCACCCCAAAACATGCCAGGGTCTCAACTTGCAGACAGCACCCCAGGAAGGGCAGGACTCACATGTGTTATTTGTGGGTCTGCCAGAGAGAGAGGGGCTCTTTCAGCAGCAACAGCAGTGGGTGTCAGTGTAGGAGCAGGCTGGTGAGTGGGCAGGCAGTCACGCACTAGCATTAGCAGCACCCCAAGACATGCGAGAGTCTCACTTGCAGACAGCAACCCAGGTTATGGTGTTGTATGTGGGAGAAATTGCATAATATTATGTAGTTATGTGTACTTGTTGCAGAGATGAAGATAAGATAAGATAGATAGCCCCATATCAATACCGACATCCCAGAGCCAAAACAGGCCAACAAGGTCTGTGGTATGGAAACATTACCATACCCCAAAAGGTGGCTTCGCACAATGCAAGGTAAGGCAGGGGAATGGAACAACAGGGAATGGATTGCCTTATCACCTGTTAGGAAGTCCCCTGCAGAGACAGAGATTGGCCAGATAGTTGTGGAGACAGAATGCAGGCAGGGCTTGATAGACCATTGGTCTGACCCAGTATGGCACTTCTTATGTTCCCATCTTTTTATGTTCTTTGTTCTTTAGATCTGCAACAAAAACATAAAGAGGGGGCCTCAGGGGACCACATCTGGGCTCATCGCACACATTGAGACTGTCCACCTCATCAAGGTGAAGAAGAGTGCGACTGGTGGCACTGGTGACACTGAAAGCACTCAGTAGGGATGGGCGAACAGATCGTGGTTCGAGTTCGGCCATTCGGTTCGGCTGCGTTCGTTTCGTCCGTTCGGTTCGCCCGTTCGGTTTGGTTCGTCGGTTCGAATGTTCGGCCGTTCGGTGGTTCGGATCGAACGTTGAGTTCGGATTCGGGATTCGGTTCGGTCGGGATAGGTTCGGTCTTTAGTTCGGTGCAATCGGGAACTGAAAATGACATTTAGTTTTTGAAATAAAAGGAAAAAACTAAAAAACATATTTCTGGCCATAACATTTTTGTTTCTTATTACTTTTTGATGATATTTAGGGAGATTGTACCCCCCAATGGAGCGCACCAAGTAGACCAACATTCGGAACGATTAGATAAAGGAAACTGATTTCAGAAGCAATTGAATATTGTGATTTTAAGAAAAGCTCCATACACATTCATGACTACAACTTCTTTATCTTGCATCCAATGTTCATGAAACTTGTGCATATTACATCCCTCTATATGCTTAATATTTCTGCCAATTTTAGGAAAGAGTGGATAAAGGGTCCCAAGGGTATAAGACATTAACCTGAAAATACATTTCCAGCTGTTACATTTTGATATTCCATTCTGTTTACAGGATATTTGACAGGAATGTATCAAATACCGTTCCTGCTATTTCAGCAAATGTACAGGAGATTTTGATAAAGGGAACCACTTCTGTTGGCCAATTTGCATCACAAACCGATCTTATACCACAGTGACATAAGAGAATCCCAGGCATAGGCCCCTTCTCTACATTTGTTGTACAGGCATATAAAATTGAGACCCTTTATAATATCTCTCTGATATTTGGCAGAGATGATCATGAAAGTGAAATATATAGTCCTGCCAAATTTCATGTACACTGGTTGGACTACAAAGATGTTATAATCAGACATACATTTATTTGTTAATTGCTTATACCACCAAGACCTTTTGTCCAATCCTTCTGAAATTTGGCAAAGATAGTTACTATGGGAAGGGGTATAAACTTAACATGTTTCACCTACATTAGATGTGAGGCAAAGAAGTTACAGCTAAGAATGTATATGTAGAATATTGCAAAATACAATAATGCAACTGCTTCTAAAATCGGATTCCTTTATCCAATTGTTTTGATATTTGGTGCACATAATGAGTTCTATTGAAGGTAGAGGCACCCCAAATTTCAGCCACATAGCTTAAAAAACAAAAAAGTTACAGCCGATAATGTGTTTTCCATTGAAACCAATGGAAATTCAATTCCGAACTCACCGAACGCATCCGAACCGAACATTCGAATTCGAGTTCGGCTCGAACGTTCGGTTCGGTTGACCGAACTGTTCAAGTTTGGTTCGAACTCTGAACTTTCGAATTCGAGTTCGGTTCGACCGTTCGGTTCGGTTTCCCGAACTATTCGAGTTCGGTCCGAACTCCGAACTTCCGAACCGCATTCGCCCATCCCTAGCACTCAGAGGGAGGACTAACATGAAGTGGAGGTAAGAAGGAAAATGCACCAGAAGAAGCACCATCCCCATCCTTCCCCCTCCAGCTCCTCTGATGATTCCCCAGCCCCATGTGACGAGGACACCACTGAAATGAGGGAATTTCAGGGGTCACTGAGGAAAGTACAACAGCAACATGCCTTAAGGGTTTCCAGGCCACTACAAAGGATGTGAAGGAAAGTCCGGTGGAGCAGTCCCGGGTGCTCTAGATAAGGAAGCGGCAGGCACAGGTTATTGTGGAATACATCAGCACTGAAAAGAATGCTGTCGAGGCATTCCGCCAGTCCCTGGTGCACTGAAAAGAAACAATGTTGGGGGCCCTTGATGTTGTGAGGTGACATGGCACAGAGGTCACCGAGGTCCCTACACCTCTGTCCCATGGACCATTGTCCCCCTTTCCCCATGTTCCAGGGGAGAGGGCAGAAGGATCCTAAGGTTTTTTCTTTCCTTTTTTGCACATAATTCAAATGTTTATTTTCCTCATAGTTAAAATGTGTTTGGAATTTTTTTTGTACAAGTTATATTCGTTACCAGTCTATTTTGACCTATCCAATCTGTTATCCCTCTGTGGTTCTTCTGACAGGTGGCAGAATCGCATTATATATACAGCTTGGCAGATCCCTGCCTGACAGCAGCACAGGTAGCGTATTAGCCCCAAGATGTGACGGGGTCTCAACTTGCAGACAGCATGCCAGGAGGGGCTGGTGGCCACAGCGGAGCAGGCAGGTAGCAGTGGAGGAGCAGGGCAGGCAGGTGACAGATGGGCAGGCACGAGCAGCAGCAGCAGCACAGGTAGAGTATTGGCCCCAGGATGTGCTGGGGTCTCAGCTTGCAGACAGCACTCCAAGAGGGGCAGGGCTTGTGTCTGTCTGGGTGTGCCAGAGAGAGAGAGACAGATGTTCTGGCAGAGGCATCAGCGGGCATTGGCAGGTGTACTGCCCGCTCTCTCAGAGAGATCTCCCCATGGGGGGAAGTCTTGGGAAGCCCCCGGGTGGCGGGGCATCTTCAGCTTGCATAGAGATCACCCCCGAGGGGTGGGGTGTCTTCAGCTTGCAGAGATCACCCCACAGGGGGCAGCCTTGGGAAGCTGAGGTGTGATATATAATACTGGTCTTATATACATTTCTTGGTTGGTCATTTTGAAGCCCTTGAGTGTGTTCAGTCCACAGAGAGATCACCCCACAGAGGGCAGACTTGGGAAGCCCATGAATGATTTCCCCACATGGAGCAGGGCACAGAAGAAAGAGAAAGAGAGAATTAGTGAGCGACTGGGCTCACTTCATTCAATCATTGTGATAGGTGGTAGCACTGCAGGCGCACAGGCACATATGTTGTGTGTTTCTGTCTTGTTCTGGTGGGTTTGCTGCTGGATGTGGGCATTGAGCATGAGTACATGCCACAGATGAGTTCTGGCATGTGGCAGTCTCTCTCTCTCCCCCCCCCTCTCTGACCATATAGTGCAGGTGAACAGAATGGGTGGGATCGTGTCTCTCTCCTTCTAAAAGAGAGGAGACTCTCTCTCTCTCTCTCTCTCTCTCTCTCCATTAACAGCAGGTTGCTAACTCTTAAAGAAAAGGTGAAATGACAGTGCCCTGCGAGCAGAATGATGGGTCCAGAACCCCAGGGGTGGGTCCTGGGGATAGAGTGGCAGCTTCTAGATATTGGACAGTCCTCCCTGCCAGTAAAATAGACCCCAGAACCCTGATGGTGCATCCCAGGGCTGGAGTGGCTGTTTCTTGATGCCATGGAATGACAGCGCCCGTGAGTGGAATGATGGGCCCAGATCCCTGAGGGTGGGTCGTGGGGCTACAGCGGCAGCTTCTAGATGTTGGAAGCCCTTCGTCCCAGTAATGTAGATCCCAGAACCATGATGGTGGGTCCTGGGCTTGGAGTGGCTGCTTCTTGATGCTGTTGAATAATGGCTCTCTTTGAGTGGAATAATGGCCCCAGAACCTTGAGTGTGGGTTTGGCAGGATTTGCCTGTGTGCTGCACCCATAGAGTGGAAGCTTCTGGATCTTGGACAGCCCTCCCTGCCAGTAATGTAGGCTCCAGAACCCTGATGGTAGGTTATGGGGCTGGAGTGGCTGTTTCTCGATGCCATGGAATGACGGCCTGAGATCCCCGAGGGTGGGTCCTGGGGATAGAGTGGCAGCTTATAGATAATGGACAGCCCTCCCTGCCATTAATGTAGGCCCCAGAACCCTGACGGTGTGTTCCGGGACTGGAGTGGCTGTTTCTTGATGCCATGGGAATGACAGTGCCCCGTGAGTGGAATGATGGGCCCAGATCCCCGAGGGTGGGTCCTGGGGCTAGAGTGGCACCTTCTACATATTGGACATCCCTCCCTGCCAGTAACATAGGCCACAGAACCCTGATAGTGTTTCCCGAGGCTGGAGTGACTTCTTCATGACACTGTTGAATGATGGTTCTCTTTGAGCGGAATGACGGCTCCAGAACGCTGAGGGTGGGTCCCTGGGGCTAGAGTGGCTGCTTCTAGATATTGGACAGCCCTCCTTGCCAGTAGCGTAGGCCCCAGAACCCTGATTGTGGGTCTTGGGGCTGGAGTGGCTGCTTCTTGACGCAGTTGAACAATGGCTCTCTTTGAGCGGAATGACGTCCCCAGAACCCCGAGCGTGGGTCCCTGGGGCTATACTGTCAGCTTCTAGATACTGGATAGACAGACCTCCCTGCCAGTAACGTAGGGCCCAGAACCTTGATGGTGGGTCCTGGGGCTGGAGTGACTGATTCTTGATGCAGTTGAACGATGGCTCTCTTTGAGTGGAATTACAGCCCCAGAACCCCAAGGGTAGGTCCTGGGGCTAGAGTGGCAGCTTCTAGATATTGGCTGTACAGCCTTCTCTACCAGTAACGCAGGCCCCAGAACCCTGACGGTGGGTCCCAGGTCTGGAGTGGCTGCTTCTTGATGCTGTTGAATGATGGCTCTCTTTGAGCAGAATGATGGCCCCAGAACCCCTAGGGTGGGTCCCTGGGTCTAGAATGGCAGCTTCTAGATATTGGACAGCCGTCCCTGTCAGTAACATATGCCCCAGAACCCTGACGGTGGGTCCCAGCACTGAAGTGGTTGTTTCTTGATGCGGTTGAATGATGACTCTCTTCGAGTGGAATGATGGACCGCAGATCCCTGACAGTGGGTCCTGGGGCTGGAGTGGCTGTTTGTTGATGCAGTTGAAAGATGGCTCTCTGTGAGTGGAATGTCGAGCCCCAGAAACCTGATGGTGGGTCCTGGGACTAGAGTGGCAGCTTCTGGATGCAGTGGCACAGCAGAGGCAGAATTGACAGCAGAAGGAGACACTGGATTTCCCAGAGGTAGCATTGGCATCAGGAGCAGACATTGGATTTCCCAGGCACAGAACCCATGGAACAGCAAAGACAGCATTGGCATGATTTGCCTGTGTGCTGCACCCATGGAGCCAAGCCAAGATAGTAGGATTTGCCAGGGAAGTGCTCCCATACAGCAGCATACGGCAGCAGCAGGATTGCGTGGGCACATTTGGATTGGCCAGAGCAGAGCACCCACAAACCAGCAGACAGCAGTAGCAGAATTACCAGACCAGTGGGGCACATCACCCAGGGTTGACAGGGTGGGCAGACAGGCAGCATGGCATGAGAGGCAGGCAGGCGGGCTGGGGCAGGATTTGAGCTAGGCAACCTGGGCAGGCAGACAGGCAGTGTGGCATGAGAGGCGGGCAAGTGGGCTGGGGCAGGCTTTGAGCTAGGCAACCTCGACGGACAGACAGGCAGCGTGGCATGAGAGGCAGGCAGGTGGGCTGAGGCAGGCTTTGAGCTTGGCAGGGCACTCAGATAGGCTGGTGAAGACTGTGCAGCATGAGAGAGAGAGAGAGTCAGTCAGATAAGTGGGCCGACATCGTCAAGCCAGAGGCTGGCTGGCAGGCTTACAGTTTCCCAATGCCACCGTGCGTCATGAGGTCAGTCAGATAAAGCGGTTGAGGTCGTCTAGAATGAGAGAGAGAGAGGGACAGAGAGAGAGAGAGGGAGGGAGGGAGGGTGGGCGCCAGACATTGGGAGGGAGGGACAGCACCTCAGCAGAGCAGCAGTATCCCAGATTGAGGAGGACCCCCATCCCAAGTCTGCCACTGGCATGGGATGGCGTGTGCCACTGCACCATCAATCCATGTGCAGGGGCAGCTCGGGGAATCCTAGCAGTGGAAGGTTCACCTTCAAGAAGAGCAACTGCTCAACCAACTTGGCCCCCAGTCTCAGGCAGTGCGGAGGGCAAATGTCCCCCACCATGGAGAACATCCGCTCGCTGGGGACACTGGTTGGTAGGCAGGAGAATATACCCTTGGCCACTTTGGACAGGACCGGCCACATGTTGGCATTGCCTGCCCAGTAGGCCAAGGGATCACTGCTGGGATCAATGCATGGCTCCTCCTCAAGGTTGGTCACCACGGCTGCTGAGGAGCCATCTTACTCCCTCTGGTAGCTCTGACTGGGCACCACCACCACCACTGCCCTCAGCCACGCTGCTTGCCCTATTGTACACGGCCCCATGCTCCCCAGACTGGCCTGCACATAGGAGAAGCTCCTGCTGCTCCTGGCAATAGGGGTGCTGCTNAGAGAGAGAGATATCATTTGCCTTCATCCAGGGATGGTAAAGGTATATATACACATACAGAGAGAGAGAGAGATATTTATAAATATCCAGCATCTTTGCCCAATGTGAACTTCTCAGGTGGGAGAACATCCCAGGTTGCTGAGGTTTCCCCTTTTATTTCCATGCTTCACCACCTTCCCGCAGTGAACGCAGGCCACCTCGCTGGTGTCACCTCCCCTCAGTGACCTGAAATGGTCCCACACAGGCCCCCTGGGGTGCCATGCTTTCTTTGTGCCACTGCCTCTTTCCCCGATGGAGCCACAGGAGGAGCATCACAAGCAGGAGTCTCCTCCATCTCCTCCTCACTCCCTTCATTTCCCAGCTCTATGACACCTGTGATCAAGATGCTGCTGCTGCTTCTGCTTCTGCTGCTGCTTCTGCTGCTGCCGCCACATTGCAGCACAGGAGTGGATGCCCTGCTGCTATTCACAGAAACACTGGGGGAGAATGAGAATAATGGGCTGCTTGCATTGCTGCCAACAGCTGATATGTCCTTAAATAAGCACTCCTCCAAATCATGGAGGGTGGTGCTGGAGGGGGAAGCCTGCCCAACAGGAGAGGTGGGGAGCCCAGCCCCTGCATCACTCACATCGACAGCACCATCATTCCTCCCCACATCATCTGCCTCCAGTGCAATAACACTGCTGTCATTGCCAGCTGCTGGTGCTTCAGGAGGGGTGTGCTGCTGTTGCTTCACCCCACCTTTACACCCTCCTCCAGTGCCAGTGCTAGTGGAAGGCTGGGGCTTCCTACCTTCCACAGATGCCTTTCCTCCAATAACCTCTGCTGCCTCTTCTCCTGATAAAACCTGCAGCTTGGGGGTGAAAAACGTTGGTCTCTTAATTTGGGGTGGTGGGCTGCCACCAGTGGCAGAAGTGTCAGCCCTGGCAGACCAGACAACTTGCCCACGCGTGCCATAGCCATGAACTCTCCTAGAGCCACCTGCCCCAGACTTGTCAGCAGTTGAATTCTTTCCCCTTCTCAGTGTGATAAAAAATAAATAAATAACTGCACATAATATATACTGTACACAATATATATGTAGTTTTATTTATATAATATATACGGAATCTAAGCTAAACCTAACCTATGTATAATACAAAATATCCCTATCCTATAATCCTAAGAACATAAGAAGTGCCATACTGGGTCAGACCAATGGTCTATCTAGCCCAGCATCCTGTCTCCAACAGTGGCCAATCACGGTGGCTTAGGAAAAGCACCCAACAGGTCACAATGGGGGATCCATTCCCTGTTGTTTTCCCCCAGCTCCCGTCATGTTCCCTGATCCTGTCTGGCTAATAGCTGCTAATGGATCTATCTTCCAGAAACTTGTCCAAACCGCTTTTAA
>QEPC01004484.1:502622-522237 GCA_003113815.1 Sphenodon punctatus
TATCTATCTATCTATCTATCCCTACGGAGGGAAACAGACAGGGGAAGGAAAAAGGTAAAATGTAAGGGTAAGGAATAAGGATTGGGTGGTAAGGAAGGGATATATTTGTATATGGATTAGTGCAAGCACCAGCTTCTGGAAATGCACCCTGACAAATCAAGAGAGCTAACGGAAGCATTGAAGCAGCCTAACCCTGCAATATAAAGGGTTGCAGCAGTGCCCTCCCCCAGAGCCCCGATTGCTTCTGGGAGGCAGAGGCATTGAGGAATGACAAGGTCCCATTCAACTGCTGGGACCTGCTTGTACTTGCAGTCTCCCTCCCCTACAGCCTCTCAGCTGAGAGGTGTAGTTAGAGATCTCTCCCCACACGTCTCAGCTCAGAGGCGACCATGGGGAGGGAGATGGCTAGCGCCACTGATGGAAGCTGCTGCAAGCACATAAAATATGGGCAGGGGGCTGCATGTCATTAGGTTGGACACGCTAATTGGAGGCTGGGGGTGGGGGACTTCATGGGCAGAATACAAATTGCAACAGGCTATTGTGTCATTCGATTTGACCCAGAGACACATTCTCAAGTCACTTACTATGGAGTATTCCCATTGGTGACTTCATTTGGACTACTCCAGAGTAAATTATTTAGGCTCGCATTCACAAAACTTAAAGAAAGAGTAGCAATCAACAGATTGTCAATAAGGAATGCGTACAGATCAAGGTTAGTTGCTATGGTTTGTTTGCTTTTTTAAAAAAAATTGACTAGAGTTTAAAATATTCAGCATTTCTAATGAATATGGCTTACTATATTTGACAGATTCTGTAATCATTAATGAATGTCTAAGGTTACACTACACCATTGCAAAGACCCTTGTCTTCGAAACAAACTGGCTCAGCAGCCAACGGGGCTACAATTCATGCACATCTCTATTTGTCCTGCCTAAACAAGATCTAGTTTCTGGCAGGCAATCTAAGAGTGTGTTCCTTAAAATACAGTGCAGTCAGGCTATATTGAAAGGCGGTGGGTCAAACTGCTGCCAATTGGTATACTGACAAACTAATTTTACAATAACCCATCACAATGTGATGCTAAAATCAGGGAATGAAAAACTATCAAGTAACTTCCTCTCATCCATAACTCTCTGCTTTGCATGCTCACAAGAAGAGATGAAATGGAAATGCTTGTTATTGTTTATTGTGCCTTATTTTGCTTACTCAGCAAATTTCTCTGTGCCAAAATCCTGTCTTATCCTTACGATGTGAAGGCTTCTTACAGTGCTAGTGATCATCACTATTTATTCAACCTATTTAAAAAGCCCTAATATTAACTAATTCCAGGGGGGAGGGCTCAAGCCCCCCCCCTGGAATTCCCCAGGGGTGGCTGAGGCCCCCCACATCCACTCAGCAAGCAGCAGCTCCAGTGGCGGCTGGTGGGTTCTGAAACTGATGGGGCAGTGGGAGGGGTCAGAATTGGGTGGGGCCACCCCAACGGTAGGTGGGGTCTCCCCAACTTTGGAAATTTGTATGTAATTTTACAGCCTCAGTTCCACGCTGTAAAAAAAAATAAAAAATCTGTACAAATGGGAATGTGTATGTGTATGTCCGTCCTGGGTTTCCCTCACCCTTGTCCTTCTTAGATTGCAAGACTAGACTGCTAGAGATTTTTTATACACTGGCCTCCACATTCTCGCCTACAGCCAGCCCAGGCCTCCTGATCGTGGCATCTCCTATTAAGACTGAGTCCCCAAGCAATTCTCAAACAGTTCAGCCCACTTCCTGGTCCTGGATCCTAGTTCGCTCATACCTGTGGATCCAGGTTGGACTCCAGGGTACTTCTGTCTATGCTTAGGGTTGCCATATATGAAAATTCTTAGAGAGCACTCATTGGATATACAGGTTGCAGGGCCACATTGGTTCCAATGCAGCCCCGCAACCTGTATATCTCATAAGTGCCATATAAGAATTTGCATATATGGCAACCCTATCTGTGCTGACTCCTCAGCCAGACTTCCACTCAGCCCAATAGGCAGACCTTCCAAAATCCCAACTGGGAGATGTGGTTTCCTGGAACCCTCTCCCCAAACTCACCCACAACCTTCCTTTTCTTCTTCTTTTTTTTCTACATTGCAGCCTTTGCCCAGGTGCAGAAATAAGCTGCCCTACTTTGTCACCACATCCCTGAAAAAGAGAAGGACAAACACAAAAAGGGCACCATGGTCTATCCAGCTCACAAAATGGAGGATGCACCCCCTTCCCTCCAGCCGAGGGCCTTGGGCCAAATAAGAACGCAAATTCTCTCAAACCCACAAAAGTTCAAAAAAGACAAGGAATAAGGCTACACAAATACAAACTCCTTTTCCCTCAGTAATTCACCAACCAGATAGAAACAGAGATTCAACCTTGCAACCCCAGTCTTATAAAAGGTTGAATTGAAAATGCAGGGAATAAGGGGGGAGGGAAAACCCAAATTGGTTACTTTGCACAAGACAAAAAGGGCACCATGATCCATCCAACTCACAAAATGGAGGATGCACCCCCTTCCCTCCAGCCTGGGACCTGGGGCCCGAGGTACCCCCAGCTTAGCGGTGTGCATGTCGTTTTCGTTATTTACAATAACGATAACAAAAATGGCATTTGAATAACAAAAACGAAAATGACATGGGGGCATGGTGCACACCTCTATCCCAGGTCCCCATTCAGATCTCCCCATCCCAAGGGCCCTCAAACACTTACCAACAGCAGCATCAGGCAGAAGAGCTTTCTGAGAGGCCAAGGAAGTACTGAGCCTCAGACAAGTACAGCAGCCCTCCTGCTCCCTGACTCTTCCATCTCCTCTCCAGTGTCTACATGGTGCTCTTTCAAAGGACCCCTCCCTGGCCATTAAATTGTACAGGTTAGAGTTCCAATGGAACCCAATACCTCTGCAGTAGCCACATCCGCAGGCTAAGATGTTTTGGTGGGTCAGTGTGAAGAGATCCCCACTGTTCCTGAGCACTCCCACGCCCTCCTGATAATCTCGGGGCAGCACATTAGCACAGGCAGGGGTGGGGCCAGATGACAGCCTAAAACTGACTAACAGATCCTGCCTGATGGTTGCACTTAAGTCAGAGAGTGCAGCAGCAATTCTTGGTATTGGCAACCCCCAGTAAGTGTTTTTGTGGTGTGTGGGTGGCGGGGGGGGTGGGGTGAAAGAGGGCATGGGGGACGAAGGGGGGCACTTCCCCCAGAGTCCCTATGGCCACCTTCCCCTGCTCTAGCTTGATTCAGCCCTGTTGATGCTGAATGCTAAATGTCATCTTGAAGAACATTAGTTACAAGGTAGCAACTTTCTGATCTTCAGTCTCAGCACAGCAGGCACAGCGGAGTGAGAAAAAGCAGGATTGGGAGCCACAAACCAGACAGATTTGCTCTGCACTCTGCTGGTTAAGTTGGGGGTGGTGGAGACTCAAAATTCAAAGGACCCTGCCACTGTTTCCCTATAGCAGCCAGACTAGGCTGGATGGATCCTGATTCCCGTCAGGTAAAAACCCCAGACAGTGAGCAAGACACTCTTAACAAGCCTGAGTCTGCAGCTTGCTGCTTTTGTTGTGCTGTGTCTTGCATGGTAAGCTTCCCTTGCCATTCTGCTGCTGCTTCTTCTCCCACTCCCCACTTTGGTGCAGCTTCGTCTTAGTTGGGATTAAGTTTTTCAGGGGTCACTCCCAGGGGCATCTGCTTTTCCCTTTTGTTTTCTGAGTTAAAAACCTCCTAACTCAAAGGGCTGCTCTTTACCAAGGCGAGCTGGAGAGCAGAGTTCATGGGCCAAGGCTGTGGGCATAGGATACTGGGAAGGGGACACTTGGGGACCTAGCACATTGGGGAGGGGGACACTTGGGGACCAGAGGCACTGTTGGAAATGCAAGGACTGTGAGATCATTGCATCCATTTGCCCAATGCAGAGTTTACAGAGGAGTGTGAGTAGCTAATCATCAATAAGCAGGCAGGAAGCATACTTAAGCTTAAGTAGCTTTATTAGGAAATACATGTAGGATAGGAAAGGTCTACATCTATGCTAAGTCCTAAGACTAGGTGTGTTCAAGAGGGAGGAAGGAAGCTCTCTGAGACACAAAGAGATGAGCAATCTCCTGGGGGAGGAGATTGACCAATCAGGTCCTGACAGGAGTAGGACAGATAGGATGGGGGAAGGGTTCCCTGATCTGTCTGTCTACTCCTGGTGTTTCTAGCAAACAAACAGGATGAGGTGCTTAGGGGGGATGCAACCAAAGGAATGTATGTCCAACAGGCACTGTGGAAAAGAATTAGACAGGTGTGTAGGAGCTGGATGTATCATGAGCATCTTTGTGTATGAGAAATCCCCCTCTCCCCCAAGACACATGGTCCCATGCTGGAAAGGACAACAATAGGAGACAGACCCATGACACAGATCCATGATCTCTGGACCCTCCTCTTTCTACGTGCACTACTTAGACACTCTGGCTGACATACACACATCCCCCAACTTATGTGTGGCCGTTGGTGCTTTTATTAATTTTCAAAGTGGCCCCTGGGAGGGAAAGGTTTATTTTCTCCTCACCAATGCCATGGATCCTTCCTCAATCATTGCATGCCCTCATTTCCACTAGGGATGGGCGAACAGAATGGAGTTTGGAAATTCGGTTCGGTTCGCTTGTTTGAAATTTGAGTTCAGAAATTCGGTTTGGTTCAGTTCGGTTTGAAATTCGAGTTCGGTTCGGAAGTTCAGTTCGTTTGACTGAACAGACCGAGTTCGGTCGAATTCCAAAATTCTGAACTGCGTTCACCCATCCCTAATTTCCACTCCTTTCTCCTCAACCAACTGTTTCAGGGCTTAATGGTGTGACATTTAGGATTTCACATTTTAGGGGTGTGCACTTCATTTTCATTATTACAATAAAGAAACTGAAATCAATAACAACAAAATCAATAACAAATTTAGTTTTCGTTATTCACTCCGCTCCTTTCTCCTCAAACTTACTGTTTCAGGGCTTAATGGTGTGTCATTTAGGATTTCACATTTTAGGGGTGTGCACTTCATTTTCATTATTACAATAAAGAAACCGAAACCAATAATAACAAAATCAATAACAAATTTAGTTTTCGTTATTCAAAATAGCCTGACAGCTATTTTTGGAGGGAAAATGTTAGGAGAGGGGAGGAGGGAGCAGACATCTTGGAGCCATTAGTGACAAAACAGTGTTGAACTCTTGAACTGGGCCTGTGGTAAGAGGGATGAGCAGACAACAAGGACCTGATGGATGTAATTTCTGGCTAATGACCAACACAAGCAGGTCCCAGGCAGTTGCATTGCACCCTCTGATTGCTCAATGCCTCTTTCCTCCTGGAACCAATCAGGGGGCTCTGGGGAGGGTACTGAAACCCTTTATATTGTCATGGCCAGGCTGTTCAACTCTTGTTCTGTGTTAGCTCTTGCTGTGTAAGGTTGCGCTTGCAGAACTCTGATGATAGCCCTAAAAATCTTCTCTAGCCCTCAGTGTACATTACCAACTATACATATCATATACCTTACCTTTCCTTATACCCTTTACACATTTTACCTTTCCTTGTCTGTCTCCCCCTGTGTGTGCGTGCATGTGTGTGGAGAGAGAAAGAGATATATTAGGTATATTATAGATACAGAAGAAGATTACTAATCTATATAATATACCTAATCTAAGATTATATATATAACTCTTTTTTTCCTTTTCTCTTCCCCTGTCTGTCTCTCCCTGTAAATATATATTTATTATTTATTTTTATGCTGCCCCTTCTGTCTCAGGCATCTCGGGACAGCTCACAATATATAAAAACATTTCAAAACATTAAAACGTTAAAATTACCATAATAATTTCAATTAAAACAATGTAAAACCCCATCCCCCCCTCTACCCTAACCCATCCCACCAACCCCATCTCCCTCGGGAAAGGGCTGGTGGAACAGCCAGGTCTTACATTGTCTGTGGAAAGAGGGGAGGTTGGCAGCCAAGCAGATCTCCAATGGGAGGGAATACCACAGTCGCAGCACAACCACGGAGAATGCCCTCCTCATAGTAGACACCCGAAAACACAAGGGAACTCCAGGGTGGGTGCCCCCAGCCAATCACAGGGGCCGTTCTAGGTCCCGGAGGGTGAGGTGGTCCTGCAGATAGGCAAGGCCCAAGCTGTTTAGGGCTTTAAAAGTCAGCACCAACACCTTGAATTGGGCCTGGAAACCTACCGGCAGCCAGTGCAGAGAGCGAAGCACCGGTGTTATATGCTCATGTTGGCCCGTCCCCATTAAGAGATGGTCCGCCGCATTCTGCACCAGCTGCAGCTTCTGAACCAATACCAAGGGTAGACCTATGTAAAGCGCATTGTAGTAATCCAGTGTCGAGGTAATAAAAGCCTGGATGACCGTGGCCAGATCTGAGTCGGAGACATATGGCCTTCCCCACAACCATCATCTCTGTCTTGTCAGGATTTAGTCTCAGGCAGCTTGCCCTCATCCAATCCCCTACAGTGAACAAATTCTGGGTAAAACACCGAGACTGCAGGGCCTGAGTCTGAGGAAAAGGAAAGATATAGCTGGGTGCCATCAGCATATTGATGACAACTCACCCCATACTCCCTAATAACCTCTCCTAAAGGCTGCATGTACACGTTGAACAGGAGATGGGATAGAATGGAACCCTGCAGTACTCCACACGTAAGGCCCCTAGGGGAAGATGAAAACTCCCCCAGCACCACATGCTGGGTTCTCCCAGCCAGGAATGAGCGGAACCATTCAAGAACAGTCCTGCCAATCCCTGCCCAGTCCCACAACTGAGTCACCAACAACTCATGATCAACGGTACCAAATGCCACCGAGAGATAGTTATAGATAGCCAACAGTCAACGTTTTGTTTCCGCTGACGAAAATGAAAATTTTGATATCGGAATTGAAATTGAGAATTTTGATACTGAAATTGAAATTGAGAATTTCAGTATTAAAATCAAAAACACCGATAATGAAAAGTTAAATTTTATTAACGAAAATGAAATTTTTAAACAATGAAAACAAAAAACTACATGTTTCCTTGGTGTACACCTCTAATAATCCTGTTGGTTTTTGTAGACATTTCCATGCATTTTAGCTGTGACCTACACTGTCTGTGCATTTCAGATATTATAATGTTACTGAATTGCACCTTATGTAAGGTTTTGGACATTTCTGTAATCTGGGCTAGCTGTTATGGTACTTGTTTTCTCTGCCATTGTACACATTGCCTGCTGGTGGTTATTCGAGATTGGTCTCTGCCCAGTGGACTTACAGTCTAAGAAGGACAAGCCCTGTTTGCCCCCATCCACACGGGACTCACTTGACTCTGCTGTTGTTTACTAAAACTGCTATCCTTGTGTGCATGTTCTATTCCATTTATCATGATTATGTACGTGTCCAATTTTAGGGTTGGCTCCACCTACCATTGGGCTGGCAACCACCCCGGCATATAGCCTGGGTCTGGCCCCAGCCCCCCCCCAAATTGAAACGTTTACACCCTGATGTCGCTGGGCCGCATTTTGGAGGGGGTGCCTCTCCTGCTCATGAGCCAGCTGCTGTCGTTGCCATTAAGCTCCTCACTGGATGGCAGGTAGGAGAGGTGCCCCCTTCAGTTTCCTGTCCTAGGAGGCCCCATCCCTAATTCAGCTGCCACCACCACTGGGCTGGATTGGTGGTGGGTCCATCTAGGACAGTTAAAGGGAGAGCCTCTCCTGTCTGTGATTCAGTTGCTGCTACTGCCGCTGCCTCTCCCGCACCACACTGCCTTTAGTAAACTCCATGTCTGAATCAAGGGTGGAGGAAATGTGGGAGACGTAAGGTGGGAGGGCTGCCTAGAGCAGCAAATATCCTTACTCGGCTTGATAATTGACACTTACTAAACAATTCTCTTTAAAATGTCATCTGTTCTATTCATTGGATAAAAAAGTGAACTTGGGGAGTCAAGGGTAATAACAATGTCTTGAATACTATACACTAAAGGTACTTACATGGCCTGTAACGCTGTAGTTTCCAAGCCTGTTGAGAGAAATCTGTTGCCCAACCCTATTCCGGCCTGCCAAATGCCTTACCAAACAAAAAGGTCTTACATCTCTTCTAAAATGTAAGCAGGCTCAGGATTATGCAGGTAGGGCTGGGAAAACGCGATTTGGAAGTTTGGACCGAACTCGATCAGTTCGGTCGACTGAACCAAACTTCCAAACTGAACTCGATTTTCGAACCGAACCAAATTTCCAAACTCGGCTCTGTTCGCCCATCCCTAAAAGATAATATTCCATTTAGTTCAATGGGGTTTGAATTTCCAAACTTTGTTTGGAAGTTCGGAGTTCCGACCTATCTCGAATAGTTCGGTCGACTGAACCGAACTTCCAAACCGAACCAAATCTCTAAATTGAACCGAACCGAATTTCCGAACTCGGTTCTGTTTGCCCATCACTATATGCGGATCTCCAAGAGGAAAGTGTTCCATAAGTGTGAAACAGCCACTGAAAACATCTCTCTGCGTGCCCTCATTGTATGATCCTCACAGGAAATTGGTACTCGCAAGGAGGTGCTCTTGGCTGACCTCCAAGGCCATGACAGAATATAAGGGAAGATGTGGTTTTTCAGATACCTAGGTTCCAAGCCTTTTACACACTTGATACTGGCAAATATTATTTTACTGATTATATTTTATATTATGAAATAAGATTCTTGTAGCTTTCAGGAGAGGTGGGGTTAGCTTAGAGGCCCAGTACTATTATACCCCCATTTCCCCTATCATCAAGCCTGGTAGTGGGGAATCAGTAGGGATGTGCAAACAGAACACGGTTCGAATGTTAGGACATTCAGTTCGAAACCCGAATTCGGGTTCGATTGGGCGGAGTTCGGTTAGGCCGAACATCCGAAAATAGCGCTATTGATACCAATATCGAAATCATTTTTTTTTAATCAATATCATTTGGCCCTGAAACCACCCCTGGTCTCCACCCCTGGTGCCAGGAAGTCTACTCCTCAGCTGCCTCCCCCTTCCAGACACATTTTCCCAGCCCAAAGTCACATTTTTCCTGCCCCCAAACTCATCCAAACTTTTCCGAACTCTTCAGCCGTTCGAACATTCAGTTCAGTCATCCAAACAGGCTGAGTTCAGCCCGAACTCAGAACATCCAAACCACGTTCGCACATCCCTAGGAATCAGCATCTTTAGGGCCAGACTTGAGGCAAGACATCTATCTAGTAACATGTTCTTTAAGGGTTTCTAAGTCTGCCTCCCACAAATCTGCTTACCAGAGAGAAGGGGGCAGAAAATGCAAAGTAACTGGTGGGTCTATGAAGGCACTTTCTTCATCTCCTGATAGCCTTTCTGGGACAGCTGCAGGATTGGGGATTCCCACCCAATATAGGAGTGGGTGACAAGCAGCACAAGAGGCGGGACTGTTATCCTGGGGGCACCGCTACTCTCCCTTTCCTGCACAAGTTGATTTCAGGCTTCCAGTCAGTCTCCTTTCCCCCCCGGAAGCAGTCTTCCTAGGACAGCTTCTTGCCTTCTCCCATCCCTCCTCATCCACCTAGGGTCTTTTTAGACAAGAAAAAGCTCCCACAAGCAAGCAATTAAAATTGCAATTAAAATTTGCACTTACTCATGTGTGAAAGACTCTGACGCGTTATGTTGAAATTTCCACATCTTAATCTGTTTTCTGAAAATCCACCCCCCATATTGAGGGTTCCAGAATGCACAGTCTCAAACTCGCATGCTAAAGATGTGGATTAACGTCTAAAGGCCACTTGCATGAGATGATGGGCATTTTTACACACACCTTAAAGCGCTGGTCTTTCAATCTTCTGAGGTTACAAGTCCACAAGTAAGTTCTGAATGCATTCTTCACACACACGCTGCCTAGAGGCAGTTCCTGGATGCATTCTTCACACAAACACTGCCCTGAGGCAGCCTAAAGTAGCCGCAGCTGTAGACATGAGGGGCTGCCATGGAAGCCATGTGATCACAGCTGCCTGGAGCAAAGCAGTTTATCAGGAGAACTTTTTACACACAAAAGTTCTGGGAGAAGTTCTATGCAGAAGTTCAAAGTGCCAGATGTTTAAGATCTGTGTGAGTTCAGGATATAACAGCAAACATGCAGGAGAAATGTGTGTGTAAAAACACCCAATGTTTGCTCCAATTGTCTTTTTGAAAGGATTCACCTAGGGATGTGCAATTAATTTATGTTCTTATAACATATTTTTTTTCCATTTTCATTGAGGTTATTAAAAACATAAAATATAAAAAATAACATAAAAACAAAAACAAATCATTTTATGGTTTAAAAAAAAAATGTTTTCCCAGGGCAGACCGGCATATGGCAAAGAGGTGCAAGGGGTAGGGGAGAGCGAGAACCCAAAATGTCCACCTAAGACTAATGTCTTTGCTGGCCAGTTGGAGGTGCAGACAGATCACAGACCCCTGCAATAGACATGATAGATTGGTCTTTGCCTGCACATGCGTGCAACTTGTTTGTACTAATCAGTGGGGCTTGGGGGAGGGCACAGGGAGCTTATAGAAGCTGAGGACACACAGAGCTCTGCACCTGTGACTAGCTGGTTGTTGTTCTGTACACATCCAGTGTTTCACAGGCTTGGCTCTTGTGCTTCTGTGTTTGAGCTGCAGTGTGACTTCTGCTACTTTTCAGCCACATTCTTTGGTATGAAAGTAGACCTCTCCCTCTTCCCATTCTCATACCCACAGTCACCTCCAATTACACATTCCTAACCCTGTGAGTTCCTGCAAGCTGGCAATGCTCTGTCATAACCTGCGGTGCTCACAACAACAAACAAAGCCTGGATCAGTGCCCACCTTCCTGCCTGGCTGGACACTGCTTCTTTGCTCTACCAGTTTCATGATGCTGTTGCCCAAAGGTCTCTGTCTCTCTGATGTGCTGCCTCCCTGGGGCGATTGCTGCTGCAAACCACTGACTCTCTGCCCCATGTTAGGCTGCTGCCACTCCATTCTGTGATGATGGTCACTCTCCCTCATGTCTCCTGCCCCTCTGGCATGCTCTCAGCAACTCTCGAAGCCATGACATGCTAGCTAGTTGAGAGAGTAAGGGTGCAAAGAGATACAATGCTAACGTCACTTTAACACTACTTTAACTTTTTTTAATGCATGTTGCAGGGCTGCATAGAGCACCAATAGAACCCTGCAACATGCATAAGAAATATTAAAGCAGTGTTAAAGTGGAGTTAGCATTATGTTTGTTTTCACCCTAAGACTTCTCCTCTCCTTTGCCAATCCTTGCTGTTTCAGCAGCCAGTGCCTGCTTCTTCCTGCCCGTGTCTGGTGTGGTCTGTCCTTTCCACCTGCTGTGTGCCAATCTCTCACTGATATTTCTGACTCACAGTGGCTTTCTCTTCAATGAGAAGCTTTGCCATATTTGGGACATCACCATCTGCTCCTCTCTCCTCTGCTAGTCCCTGCTGCTTCAGTGCCCAATGCCCTTTGCCCACAAGTTTATCTGTCTCATGTCTGCCTGCTGCGTGCTAATCTCACACTGACACTACCTTCTGGGGGCTTTCTCTTCAACTCTAAGCCATACCATATTTGGGGAACCACTGTCTTCTCCTATGTAAGTGGCTGGTTGCTTCAGTACCCAGCATCGCTGCATGCCAGTGTTTGCTCTCTTCTCTGCCCAGCTGCTGCACACCAATCTCTCACTGATATTTCCACCACCCTGGGGCACTCCCAGCAAGTTTGAGGAAGGGTCAGTGTCAGAGGCGCACTTTTGGAAGCACTTTTTGAAGGCATGCAAATGAAAATGTTTGGTTTTATGTTATTGATATTTTGGTTTTCATTTTTAATAACAAATTAAAATGGGCATTTTCATTTATGTTATAAAAACCATAAACAAATGATATTCTAAAAACAAAAAAATGAAAATAGGGTATTATTTTTTCTGGCTCACATCCCTAATTCACATGCTCCAATGAACTGACTCCAGCTGAATATAATCTAATTGTTCTCATTGGTATACACCCCAATTTCTCCAACTGTCATTGCCAACATGAGGCTTCACAGGTACCATGGGACTTTTTTTTTTTTATGCATGATGCGGGGGGTGGGGGGAGATTGTGTGTATGCTGAGGAGTCCTTGTAATCACTGGAGATTGCTGTAAGCTGAAAATTTCATTTCATTTAAAAACACTAATCGTCTGCATAACCAATTTTCTGTTTTAATCTCTCTTGTTTCCTGGTTGCATACATGTTACATTGTTCCAGGGGTATAGAGTTATATGTTTTAATGAAATAGAGTAATTAGAAAGAGTGTAAATAAGTCACCAAAAAGAAGAATGACAGTCTGTCTTCAAAATGATAGCATCTTTCCAGACATCTCTGATAGAATATAACAAACTGATAGGACCACTGAAGAAAATTTATCATCTTATCCTTGTTTTCAAAAAAATAAAATAAAAACCACGTTGCATGCTTCTTAGCTTCAGGACAAGTAAAAGTATGAGCAGCGATGTGTCAGCCTTTCTTACAACGGGGGCAATCCCATGTCCTGCGCACACTGTGCGTATCCTGCGCGCACGTGCATGCAAACCTCACGCATCTCCATGGAGAGTGCCTTGTGCCACGCAGATCCCATGCAGAACCTGTGCAGATCCCACTTGGGATTGCAGCCATTTTCCTTCCTATGCGCTTCAGACTGAATTTGGCTAAGAATGTATATTTATTTCAGTCATCATGTCTTTAAAATCCCCACTTCTGCAATTGCTTATTGCCCTTCGCCAGCCAGCAACGGTGGCAAGTGCACCCCTTGTCGCTCTCCCTGAGAGAATAGGACACGGAAGTCAGGCCAGCACTCTGCATGGTGGCTGCAAGGTAGCCCTGCTAATATTAGATCAGCAAGTGTAGAGAGGGAAGAGGACCCAGCAAGGGTTGCCTAGCAACCCTGCTGAGGGCGCAAAAATGGTCGCGTGAGACTGAAATTCTACCTCCCAGCAAAGGGGAGGGACTTACCATTTAGCCAAGGCTCCCGCCTCAGGCTGAGGCAGGGAACCAATGAAGCTGCACCCTCCCTCCCTCTAACACTGTGGGCTGAACTGGTTGCCTTTTGGAGCCAGGAAGGAATTGTTTCGATTATCCTGATTGGCCCAATGGAATTTCAGTTTTCGCCTTCCTCACAATGCTGGAATATCTGAAATTTGGCCTGATTGAAATCCTTATGCACATGGGAAAGGGTGATTCTATGTTATTGTTGCACTCATGTAGGTGTTCAATACTGTTAGTATGTTGTTAGATAGAATGTAAGTTTAATTGGAGTTATCTCTGTAAAAGATGGAAGGTGACACCTGGTGGAAAAGCAAGGCACAGCAAGCACTGGGGATGCAGCCCGGGAGGGGTATCTCACAAAGGTGGTTAAGGACAAGCACAGTCAACCTTTCAGGCACCTGACTCCTGACTCCCATCCAGGGCCGGTGCTACCATTAGGCTGCTCAGGTGGACGCCTAGGGCGCCAATGTGAAGGAGGTGGCTCTTTTGCTCCTGATCAAGCTGCCCTACTGTCACTACCAGTGATAAGCTCTACATTTGTTGGCACAGGAGAGACACCCCCTTCAACTTACTGCCCAAGTGACCTTGGCAATAAGTTCTGCACTGGATTTGGGGTGGGAGAGGTGACCCCTAGGTGGAGCCACCTCTGATGCAGCTTCAACTGCCATCTCCAGCTGTTGCTGCCACTTCTCCTGCAAGTTGAAGGGGTTGTCACTCTCATCCCCCATCCAGCTGCCTCTGTTGGTAAACTCTGAAGCTGGGTCGGGGGTCGGGAGGCAAGAGGGAGCGGGACTATCAACCCCTCAGTGCCCGAGAAGCAGGCTGTGCATGTGTGTTGTGCACTAGCTGTGTGCACATGCGGGTTGTTTGTAACATGTATGTGGGTTGCATGTGAGGTGCACAATACGTGCACAGGTTACACAAGGGGCATGTCTATGGTGACAAAAGTCTTTGCACCGGTCCTGCTCCCATCCGTAAAAGACACTGTCCCCTTCGGCCATGACTAGCAGTCCTGGAGTGAAGGGGAGATGTTGTTTTACAAATAATTGGGGCTGGTACTGGAGGGCACATCCAGGTCAGATCCCTGGCTGTCATTGTTGAACCTGTTATTGAGTTCAGGTACTGGACCCAAATTGTCTAGGGCAATTATTCCACCATCCTAATTCATTTTGATTAAAGAGTGTGGCTGTTAAAAACCCAATTATGGGTTGGAAAAGTGTTGGAAGAAATATTGTTCCACTACTTTGAACTGTGACCACATGTCGGAAAGTGCCGGTGGAAATATCAGAATGAAAGGACCAGAATGAATGTCTCCATTGCACCATGTTGCTCATTGAGGAAGAGCACTTACTGTCAGAAACAGCTATCACAGCGGCTTGCCATTTGATTCCTACTTGCTGTTGGAAATGCAAGGACTGTGAGATTATTGCATTCATTTGCCCAATGCAGAGTTTACAGAGGAGTGTGAGTAGCTAATCATCAATAAGCAGGCAGGAAGCATACTTAAGCTTAAGTAGCTTTATTAGGAAATACATGTAGGATAGGAAAGGCCTACATCTATGCTAAGTCCTAAGACTAGGTGTGTTCAAGAGGGAGGAAGGAAGCTCTCTGAGACACAAAGAGATGAGAAATCTCCTGGGGGAGGAGATTGACCAATCAGGTCCTGACAGGAGTAGGACAGATAGGATGGGGGAAGGGTTCCCTGATCTGTCTGTCTACTCCTGGTGTTTCTAGCAAACAATCAGGATGAGGTGCTTAGGGGGGGGATGCAACCAAAGGTATGTATTTCCAACACTTGCAACCTTTGGTGAGATCCCCTGAATTCTCACTGAGGTTATTGAGAATCTCGTGAGATTCTGAAAAAATCTCCCAAAATGCTCTGTGCATGCGCAAAATGGCCACCACAGTCATTCTGCATGTATACCCTCAGCAGTCATTTTGCACATGAAGAGAACATTTTGTGGGCCATATTTGTGACACTTGAGAGTCTTGCAAGAATTGCAGTGAGCACACTGTTTCTCGTGAGATTATTGACCTGGAAAAATCTCATCAAGTGGTCCATTCTCAAAAATATTCTTACAGGGTCAAAAACCCATTTCACCCCTAGTCCTAGCTCTTCTGGTGAGCCTGAGGTGAAGTTCAGGATCCCATAGGCAGCAGAGGTGTGACTAGAAAGCTGAACTCTTACAATTTTTTAATTCCATTTTGGTTTGGGTTCATCATTATTTCCTAACTCTCTGGCCCAGTTAGAATTCAGACGTGGTTCTGTAACTGGCTCAAACTCTGTGGTCCTCTTTGAACTGACTCTGATACATTTCCTGTAGATTAATGTCACCGACTCTTACGCTTGCATTTGTAGCTCCTAACAAAATAATAATTTGTAGATAAAACAATTAATTTTTAAACAATTTTTTTGCACACACTAGAATATTCTCAAGAAATATTGTCAGTAATATTTGACTCTTGTGGTGACAAAATTAATTTGAGCCCAGAAAATGCCCTTTCTATGCTGACTTGCACTGCAGGAACGCTGGACCCACTGTTAGTCAAATGAAATGTCAGGTGTCTTCACTTAGTTTTTTATTGCTCCCACTAGTGAAGAATATTGGCATCCTGGAAGTGTAGTCTCTGCCTCTCTTTCTAAAGTTTTAGCTAAGAGACAGTAGGGGTGATACTAAACCCTGCGGACTCTGCATGCAGCCGTGTGCACGCAAGGCTCACTGATCCCCATTGCAGGAACATTGTGCCGCACGGGAATTTTGCATGTGAGCGGGAGATCTGCAGGGTGTGGGATCAGCCCCACTCTCCCTCAGCACCCCCAAAAGCCCTTTTCTCAGTGCATGAATATTGATCCTACTATATTGAACTAGTTACTATTTTTTTTATTTTGGGTGGTTCAGTGCCTGTTCAGGTTCAATGCAACTGAGAGAATATTTTAATTCTGGTTCACAAAATATATATATATATTTTAAAAATGTGTTCTCGGCTCCGTTCAACAAGCAAACAAGAAAGGACTCCAAAATCTGAGAAGATAGAAGTTGTTCCACCCAGCTTCCTATTCCTGAGGAGTGGCCTTAAATACCAGATAGTGGTCAACAAGTAGAGCTGGATGTATGGCATGAAACCCTCAAACACCTATTTGGGTGGTGAGACCAGGCCAGAATGTAGGGCAAGGCAGTAGCACTGTTGGTCTGACCTCTGCCCAGAAACCCCTGAGATGCCAATTCAAGACTGAGGGTTCCTGACAGACCCCAAATTGGCAGAGAGGAGTTTGAGGAGGACCTTCAGAGCCCTGCACATAGGGGCCCTGCTGCACTCTCCGGACTGCCCCCACTTTTGGACTGCTCCTTCTCCCTCCTGCCATGGAGGAGGGGATGGGGCTTGGATCCATACTCTTTGGAAGCTTGCTCTGTTGGGCCAGATTAAAATATTACTGTTGGCAGGGCTGTAGGCCCATGAATTTGTAGCAGAGACTCTTGGAGATGTGATTTGTGGAGTGAAATAGTTGGGACTGGGATAGGGAGGGGGGAGGTCCTGAGAGCAGCCCCAGGTGTGAGGTGGGTGCAGCACGAGGGTTTATTTATTTATTTATTTAAAGCATTTATGAGTCGCCCCATATGCCTACAGTATCCCGGGGCAATGTACAGCTAAATAAAACATTCATAAAAACAATTTTTAAAAACATTACACCATTTAAAACATCACAAGGGTAGGAGAATAAATAAAAATAAAATAAGGGCAGGTAAGAGCTAAAAACCTTATCTGACCCTCCTCGAAGGCCTGGGTGAACAGCCAGGTTTTACAAGTCCACTGGAATGTTAAAAGGCTTGGGGCCAGGTGAGCTTCCTCCAGGAGAGAATTCCAAAGATGCGGCCCAGCCACTGAGAATGCACTCTCCATTCTGGCCCCACGCTTAACACGGGGAACCTCCAGGAAGGCACCCCTGGCAGACCGAAGGAGCCTCTCTGGGGCGTGGAGGGCGAGGCAGTCGAGGTACGAGGGCCAAGACCATGCAGGGCCTTATAGATCATGACCAATACCTTGAACTTGGCTCAGCATGCTATCAGCAACCAGTGCAGAGTCCGGAGCACTGGGGTTATATGCTCCCGATGACCCGTCCCCATCAGGACATGGGCCTCCGCATTCTGCACTAGCTGCAGCCTCCGAACCAGGAACAAGGGCAGCCCCATGTAGAGCGCATTGCAGTAGTCCAGTCTCGAGGTGACAAAGGCATGGATGAGGGAGGCCAGGTCTGGCCTGGAGATGTATTGACTCAGCCTCTGCACTAGATACAACTGGCAGAAGGTGGCCTTTGCCATCACCTCCACCTGTCAATCCAGGTGGAGGTCCAAGTCCAACACCACCCCCCAGACTCAGAACCTGCTGAGCTATAGGAGGGCGAACCCCCCCAATCAGGGGGGGCGACACCCCCCTCGTCTTCCCCATCACCATCACTTCCGTCTTATCAAGGTTGAGCTTCAGTCTGCTCTGCCACATCCGCTCCGCCACAGCCTCCAAACACTGCAATAGCAATGAGAAAGCAGGGTCTGGGTCAGCTGAAAAAGAGAGGTACAGCTCAGTATCATCAGCATACTGGTGACATCGCACCCCGAACCCTCTCATGACCTCCCCCAAGGGTTGCATATAGACATTAAATAATAGTGGAGAAAGAATGGAACCCTGCGGAATGCCGCAAGACAAGGCGCGGGGGCAAGATGTTTCAGCTCCCAGCACCACCTGCTGGCTTCTCCCCAAGAGGAATGAGCGGAATCATTCAAGAACAGTCCTGTCCAGACCCCCCAGGTCACGCAGTCATCTCAACAACAGCGCATGGTCCATGGTATCAAAAGCGGCTGAGAGATCTGGCAGGATAAGAAATGTTGAACATCCTGCATCCATCTCCCGGCGGAGATCATCGACCAAGGCCACCAACGCTGTCTCAGTGCCATAGCCAGGATGGAACCCAGATTGAAAAGGGTCTAGGAAACCAATGCTATCCAGATGCACCTGGAGCTGGATCGCCATCACCCGCTCAATAACCTTTCCTAAAGATTAGAGAAAGGTCGGTAACTGGTGAGTGCATCCACATCCAATGATGTTTTCTTCTGCAGGGGGCGCACCACAGCCTTCTTGAGGCTGGGCGACAGCCTCCCCTGCTGCAGGGATGCGTTAACCACTCTCGCCAGCACTGTCCCCAATGTCTCCGTGGAGACTTTCACCAACCAGGACGGGCAAGGATCAAGTTCACAACTGGTGGCTCTCACAGACCCCAGGACATCCACTGCATCGGCTGGCATCACTTCCTGAAACTCACCCCACAAAGTTGGGCCAGACGGGGCCTCCGTCACCTCGCACTCTTCCCCTACTGCCCCCAACCCAGCGTCAAAGTCCCTCTGAATCTGAGCAATCTTGTCTGCGAAATAGGTGACAAATTCCTCACAGCGGGCCTGGGACAAGTCCCCGTCCAGGTGGGGAACTGACCAGCCCCGACACCAGCCAAAACAGATCTGCTGGGCATGATTTCTCAGACGCTATGAGGGCAGCAAAGAACTCCTTCTTTGCTGTCCTCACAGCCTCAACATAGGACTGAAAATGGGCCCTATGGAGAAGTCAGTCCGAGTCAGAGTGAGTCCAACGCCAGCATTGCTCCAGCCTCCTGCCTACTTGTTTCATACACCGCAGCCCCTCAGTAAACCAATAGGCCCTGCTGTGACAAGACAGAGGCAGAGGGCATCTCAGAGATGCCCTGTCAATGGCCTCCCCCAGCAAGCTGTTCCCATGCTGGACTAGCTCATCGACAGAGTGGCCGTCCAGGTCCAACGTTATGTACCTCAGGAGGGTTGGGGCTGCCTGGTGAGAAGAGGCAGCAGGGAATGGGTTGGGATGGGGACTGGGGTTTGGGTTTGTATATTTTCCTTCAAGTGGACCGCTATTGGGTTGATGTTTGATATATGTTTAGTTTATGTATTGTTTAGATTATGTATTATATTATGTACTGGTTATTATGTATTGTTTATTATGTATTTATATTGTTGTTTCATTTGTGAATGCAAGCCACTACAAGACACCTGTGGTGTAGTCTGCGAGGTACAAAATTAAAATGAAATGAAAATGAAAAAAAAAAAAAGTTACAATTAGCAGATTTCAGTTTTCTCAATCCTGTTAGAAAGCCCTACCTGTCCAAGAGATGACATTCATCTGTTGACGTTACACTACCAGGCCCATTCCTTAGCACCGTGTTCCCCAACCCAAGACTCACAAGCAGTATGTGGCTTGTAATGCCTATCATTATGATGCTTTTTTTGCCTGGGACCCCATGCACACGTGCAGAGTGTTTACTAGACTTGGGACCCCCGGGCCATTACCGGATACCGTATTTACCGGTTTCCGGTTCTCAAAGAACTGGATTCTCGGATTAAATCCGGTATACCGGTACCGGTTTTATTCCATTGATTTCAATGGGGCACTGTGGCCCCATTGAAATCAATGGAATAAAAAAATTTCTCCCCCCTCCCCCTCCCAGGCTGCGCGGGTGAAAGGGGGGACACCCCCCACCTACCCTGCCCAGCCTGG
>QEPC01004484.1:522747-541512 GCA_003113815.1 Sphenodon punctatus
TAGGCCTTCCAGGGAACTTCCAGGTTTCCCCGGAAGGCCTAGAGCATCTCTGATGCCGGCAGCCACAGCCGGCACTGAGGCCCCCGGACCGCCCGCCACCGCCACACCCAGAGTGGAAAGTCAAAGGTACAGTCAGGGAACTTGTAGTAGGGGTGATCCCTGGGGGGGTGGGGGGGTGTTAAACACACACACACACACACCCATGGATTTAAATGGCTGCAATGTAAAAAAATCCGGTACCCGGAATCCGGTAACCGGACCGGATTTACCGGGTAGAATCCGATAATGATGGTATGCCCAGTACCGGCATTATCGGATACCGGATTTACCGGCACGCCCGGCCCTAGTGTTTACCATGCTTTCCCACTCAACTGCTCCCCAGTTCATGAGGCAGCAGCAAGTCACCTGCCCCAATCATCTCTGAAGGTGACTGGGGAGAGACAAAGGAACTGGGTGCTATCTGAAAATCACTTCAGCTGTGACTTGGCAGGAACTTTGCCTATTTTCTTTGAACTAATGAATTCCCCAAGCACATTTTTCCAGTTCATACACATTTTGCTGGCTGATTGTTGTTTACAATTGTTGAACACTACACAAGCTAAATTGATCAAGTGGATGTTAATTGGATCTCGGCTGGTAACATGGCTGAAATTCAAGAAGATTCCACTGCAAGATACAGAGCCTGTTTATAAATATATATAACACATTTATGCTAATAAGAATTGTGCAGTTAATTTCCTGCTTGGAAAACTTACTCTTAATATATTTTAAGCTGCCAAGTCCCTGTCAAACTATAGCTTGAAAAAGTATGTCAACTGCTAAATACAATTAATTATTCAGTAAAAAACAAAACTCAAGAGCTGTGACAAAAAGGTTACATTATTCTGGATAAGGCAATTTAATGGCACTTTAAAAACAATGCTAGTATGACATGTTGCAGCTTTAAAGTGCTTTGCAAACATCAACTAATAAAGCATAGCTAATAAATAAGAGCTGTTATATGCAGTCGACAGTGCAGAGGCTCAAACCTCGTAAAACCTGGGTTCAAATTTCACCTTGGTTGTTAGTTAACTGGGTGTCCTAGGTCATGTCAATGTCTTTGTCTTCCAGCTTCAGTTCCTGATCTGTAAAAGAGGAATAGTACTGCCCTTCCTGTCTGGCATAAGTATTGTAAGGGCTAAAGATATGAAAGAATTTGCATGCTTCAAAGTGCTTTTTCAATATCAGTTTTCCCATGCAGCTTACTAAATGTAAATACATTTGTAAATGATCTTTTTGAGATGCTCAAAGCTTCAGTGGTTTCCATGTAAGGGAAAACTGAAGCTATTTCTAATGGATAGTGTGAGAGTCAGATCTCAGTCCCAGCCCTGGCTCAGGTACTGATTTATTATAATTCATTTCACTTCGCTGTGCCAATTTTTTCATAGCTATCAAATGGAAATAACAAGCCAAGATTTATTAAATGGCTTCTAATTTTGTCCACCTAAGTTTTTACCTTTGGTGCCAGGGCCAGTCTTAGAATTTGTGGGGCCCAGGGTGAAGATAAAACCTTTCGTACCCCCTCCAAAATAGGGGCCATAGTTAAAATAGGGGCCCCCGTGCCCCTGGAAAGAGAGGGGACTGGGACAGTCACCCAAGATCATTCTGTGGTAAGGCCATCCTTGTCTGATGTTACTTTGGGGAGTTTGGGGTCACGTTTTCAAAATAATTCAGTCTTCAGTCCTCAAATGCACTTACTTTGGAGAAGTCCAATTGGTTCTAGACACTCTACATGGGACTGCCCTTGGTGACTGTTCAGAAGCTGAAGCTCATGCAGAATGTGACGACTCAACTCCTCTCAGGAACGAATTGCCAGGAGCACATGATGTCAGTGCTCCGAAGTCTGCATTGGCTACTGATAGCTTTCTGGGCACAATTCAAGGTGTTGGTTTTGGCCTTAGAGCCCTAAATGGTCTGGGTCCCATACATCTGAAAAACCACCTGTCCTATCATGTCCCATTGCAGCCCCTATGGTTAGCTGGGAGCGCCCTCTTGCAGTTTCCATCTATTACCTGTCCATATAATGGGGATGCACAAGAGGTTGTTCTCAGTTGCTGCTCCAGTTCTGTGGAACTCCCTTCCCCAGGAGATTTGTTTGAGCCGGAGCCGAAGGACCTTCTCGACACGGTGAAAAACTTTTTTATTTGTAAAGGCATTTGGTGGGTTTGGTTAATATTCAGTATATTCTCTCTTTTCCAGGTGTTTTTACACCCACCATAGAGCAGTGCCAGGTCCAGGCAAATTGCCATGGGGCACTGTGCAAAATGGTGGCATGGCCCCCCTCCTAATATGTTTCATGGACAAACAGCGATTCATTCATTAGAAAAAGGGAAATATTATTTACTTATATAATCACTTATATCCCACCCCTCCTACCAAAGGCAGCTCGAGGTGGTGAGCAATTTAAAATATAATAATAAATTAACAATATAAATACAATATAAATATGTTTAAACCATACTAATACAAAATGAGGAAGTCACCGAACAAGGGGTTCTCTGACTTGCTTGCCTAAAAACACCAAATGTAAGACCTTCAGGGCAAGGACTTGTCTATAATTAATGATTTGCAGTGCCCTGTACATTACTGCTGCTATATAAATAATAGTAATAAATATGATACACCCATTAACTCAGCTGGTGTGAGTCACTTGAGTGCCATTGTCTGCAATGGAGTCATGCTGATTTACACCAGCTCAGAATAGCCTGAGCTATCCCCCACCACAATCAGAAGCCAGCCCATGCTGTCATCTGGTGGATGCCTTTTAATGTGATGGTGGCCCCCAGTTTAACCCACGCTAAAGCAGGTTAAACTGTGCCACCCTCACATTTGAAAACACCATAAAAGTCACAATTTTGACATTTTCACCATAGATCCTCCTGTCAACAGGAGGATCAAGGGAAAGCATAACACATTCTCCGTATCTGACATCCGTTACCAGCCCTACAGACCTGTTATTTGAAATATAAACTTCCATCCATCCAAAATTTCCCACTGAAATTCACATTAGAGTGCTTCCATGATAGTATCAACTGCCAAGTTATGACCTGGCATCTAAACACCATGTCAGGACAGCCAGTACTATTTGACATGGCAAGGCTACATCATACAGTATCAAAACTGAGTCCGGCTCCTTAAATCCTTTATCCTTCTGGAGAGCCACCCACACTGTGAATATTAGAATCCTTGTTGTGCGAAGCTTGGGGCGTGGTGTGATTACAGTGGAGTCGGAACTCTGATGTGGGGGAGATGTGGCAATGTGAGTGGGGTTAGATTTTAGCTTTAATTTGAATTTGGAATAATTGTTTTGTGTTATATTGGGTGGAAAGGTGTTATGGAATGTGGGAGGGAATGCTATATTTATTTTAGTTTTAAGCTGCCCTGAGTCCCTTTTGGAGAAGGGCAACATAGAAATTTTAAATAATCATAATCATAATAAATAAAAGGTGCTTTAGCCACTGGTTTCAGAAAGAGGTATTAAAATCCTACTGCAACAAGGTACTCAAGCACAAGACTAACTGAATTCCTATTCAACCAGTGCTTGATAGCGTTAAACATTGGGTACAGCCACATGATACACCTTGGGCAGGCTACCATGTTTTGGGTAGCCTTTACCCACACAGGCAGCCACACCATGCGATGCAGTGCATTGGGTGGATGGCAGCACCCAGATGTACTCCCCACCATGTGGCGGGATGAGCAGAGACCTGCTACATGAGGCTAAGGACACATTGTGTAGTAGCCTTACCCAAAATGGGGTAAGGCTGCCCAAGGCATGGTGGCTCGTGTGCCCAGGCCCCTTCTGCCCTGCTGTGTAGCAAGGCTTTGAGTGGCGGGTGCTCTTGCCCATAGCGCATGGCCACATCATGGCCAGCAGTGGGATTTTAGCTGGGCCAGGGGAGGGAAGTGGGGCAGGGCTGGGCCGAGCTCCCACTCATATGGCTGGTGCCTCAGCCCACCCCTGCCATGGCAGGAGATCTGACAACATCCGGCCTGTCCAGCTGCCTCACAAGGGGGCAGGGGGCGACTGTCTGTCCAGTTCCCCACACTGGCCCTGCAGTGTGGCAGCTGCCCTTGCCTGCCACAGACTTGCACAAGATTGGGCCCTCTGTAGGTCATGTGACTGCACCCATAGTAGCCTGAACCTACAAAGAGCTTACATGCATTGCATACACACACATAGGATATGTTGATTTTGGTGGGACTACTCATATGTGTGAAGCTAAAGCACATGCTTAAATGCTTTTGAAGGATTATGGTTGTTACAGGATTAGTTTTATTGCAGCATTGTGAAAAGTTAAACCTCAAAGCAGTTAAGCAAGTACTTAATGTTTAAACATGTGAGCAGTGTTATTAGCTGCAGAGTGAAGGCTTCAGTGAGATGCTGAAAAGTTCAATAGTGCTGTTCATGTTCTTTAAGCATATGTTTCAGTGCATTGCTGAACTGGGAGCTATGTTACTGCTCCAAAGAGAATGAGCTTTAAACCCCAATATTTATTTGTAGGGGAACCTGAATTGTGGTTAAAAAACAACAACAAAACTATAAGGTGCAATTAAGATACATTTTATAATGGCAAACATTGTGGGCTACCTGACTCAGGATTTGAGGACTGATAATTCCTCCTGAACAAAATATACTCTACATTATGAACTTTATTTTAAGAGCTGCTAGCCAGAATACTTCCTAACACAATGGGTGTTTTCAAACAAGACAATAGCCCACTGGAGTCTGTGTTTGGTCTGTGCAGCCCCCACTCGGCCCCTGATCACAAACTTCAAAGATGGCAGGCATTTTTTCCTGCTGCACTCTACCCCCTCCCCTAAGCTATACCAATTTGGGGGGGGTCAACTTTTTGGACCGACTGGAAAAATTCCAGAACAAATTTCTACGCGTAATCTTGGGGGTCCCTAAAGGTACACCACAAGTTTTGTTAAGAGCCGAAACTTTCTCCAGGTCCTTGACGGCTCAAGCCTTGACTACGATTTTGAACTTTTGGTTGAAGTTGATTTTGGATCCCCCAGGAAATTAATCCTTAGTTAAGGAGATTTGGAGAAACGAGCCGTTTATTGCATGGGGTTCACCCATAGAAAAGGAACTCCAAAAGCTGGGATTTTCAGTAAATTATTTGTGACAGTACGGGCTCAAAGCGGCCCGGATTTTGATAAAAAAGTGAGTGTTAGACCAAGAGGGCCAGATTGAAGCGACCTTGTTACATGCCCAAAAAGTGGCTCCGGACTACCCCCAAATTATACTCCAAAGTAATGTGTCCAACTATTTAGTTAACTGGCTGGACTGGGAGGCTAGACATGTTTTAACACTGTGCCACCTCAATGTTTTCCCCACAACTTTCCTTGAGGGTAGATAGTGGCTGCTTGTGCCAATCTTGTAGGAGTAGCGAGATAGAAACCCTCACCCATGTGATATTCAATTGCGATTCCTATGAGATATGGAGATTGAGGTACCTGGGTACTTTTATGCGGGGTCGCCCTTGGTGGTCTCGCCATGTTAGTTTGGCGAAATTGCTCAAAGGTGGAGACTCTGATTTATCTAGACAAATAGCTTGTTTTTGTAAGCGAGTTTTGTGGCACAAAAGTGCCTGTTTAAACCGAACGAAGTGACTATCCCTTAATTTGTTAGGTTTTACCATCTGCCCAGCTTCACATTTTTTTGTATTTGAAATTGTGTAGTGTTGTTAAAATTAATGGTTATGTCTTGTTGTTGATATTTTTATGTTTATTATTATTACTGTTTTTCCTGTTCTACTTCTTGTCATATGACATACGGGTCGTGACAAATAAACTAATTTGATTTGATTTGGTTGGCCCCCTCCCCAGCCACCAAGAAGCAGTCATTCCTCAGACACTCTAGGCTTTCACTCTCGACTCTATGGTGCTGTATGCGCAAGATAACTGACAAGACACAGACATGTAGGTGTGCATTAACCCACATTAGTCAGCATTCACCTTTATGGTGGGCCTGCAATGTCCGTGGACACTGCCATGAGTGGCAGGTGAGTGGTGGCCCACATGGTGGGTGGGAGCGGACATCTGGCAAACGCTCAATAAATGGGCAGGTTCGCCCCCACCTAATGTGGACTAATGTGTTTGCTATCATTTTGTTTAAAAATACCCAATGAAGCCACAGATTAGTTGGATGCTCTAACATGTGAACAGTGTTATTGGCTGCAGCGTGAAGGCTTCAGTGAGATGGTGAAAAGTTCAATAGGGCTGTTCATTTTCTTTAATCATATGTTTCAGTGCGTAGCGGAACTGGGAGCTGTGTTACTTCTCAAAAGAGAATGAGCTTGAAACCCCAAGGCAAAGGTGGTGAACTTTGAAAATTAGTACAAGCTGTGTGGGGTGGATAGGAATGGGGGGCAAGGGTGCTTAGGATGGGAATGGAATCCAGATCCAGATCATGAAACTATGTTATGGATTTATCCCCTATCCTTGAGTGCAGCATACCCCTCATAACCATTCCCTTCTTCTGAGATCACTTTTTCATTCCTTGATGCTTGGGACTGGGTTCATGGGCCATATCCAGGAATTGGAAAGAGGCTAAATATGGCTGGCAGGGAAAATAATTGGTGCCAAGGGGACTCTCAGATGCAAGC
The DNA here is from genome assembly GCA_003113815.1 of Sphenodon punctatus. NCBI lineage: Eukaryota > Metazoa > Chordata > Lepidosauria > Sphenodontia > Sphenodontidae > Sphenodon > Sphenodon punctatus. The sequence continues at coordinate 529,401 of QEPC01004484.1, forward strand.
CCTCACTTGTGAAGTCTCAAGAAGGGGCGTGGAGTGGAGTGAACACTCACCCACACTCCCTTTTAGACAGGCACTGTAGGTGCAACTCATTGTCATGTTAGTATGGAATGATGAAGACATTTTCCCCATCTGCTTGGATTGACTGATGGTAACGGGGGAGGGAAGTGGTAAGGGGGAACTCGCCTCCCCACAGGGCCTTCACCCTGCAGTTGTTGAGAGCAACCGATAAGCTCTGGGTTGGTGTAAATCAGGGGTGGAGAACCTTTTATGTGTTGGGTGGCCACACTGAAAATTAGTATGAGCTCTGAGGGCCACATAGAGATTGGGGGAGGAGGTGCTTAACGGGTGTATTCAAGAAAAAGAGATCTGTGACATGGATCTGTCCCCTACCCTTGTGTGCATGCCCTCCTCTCTGCTCCATTATCCTGAGCTCAGTTTTTCAGTGCTGGGGAGTAGAGACTGGAACCAGGGGCCAGATCCAGGCACTGGAAAGGGGCAACATAAAAACTTGCCAAGGGCCGCATTTGGCCCCCGGGCCTGAGGTTCCCCACCCCCGGTGTAAATAATAATGAATTTGTCTTTTTGTTGCAACTCTTGGTGGAGTCCAGTGCAATAATAAAAGAGGAAAAGGTAACAGAACGGAAAGGAAAATGATTTGGGGCATCTTCTTAAGAGATTTTGGAATGTGGCCTAGCAGGTGAGGGCAGGTATGGCCCATGGATTTGCTCCCCCAGGTGGGGAGGGCAACAGCATTGCCTGGAAGGACATCAGTAGTCCATGGGTGGTAGTAGAGCCTTTCCTTCAGACCCAATTAGGAGTATATTAATAGGTGGTCTTCAGTGACTGGGATTCCTGGGGCAGATAGTTGACTGTGGCCTGGGAAGGAATGCTGCCTAAGGGTTGGATAATCCAGCAGATCCCTTCAGTGTTATAGCTGCATGCTTAGAACTGGACCTGTAGGTTAAAGGAGAAGTTTCTCCCTAGACTGGCTCATTCCATTCCAAGTGTTGTGGCCACTTAAAACCATAACAGTTTTCTTGCCTTCTTCATCAATGAGTCAACAAAAGGAGCACTATTAGTTTCAGTTACCCTATTTCTATAATTTGTTTCATTTGGCAGATGAGGTGGAGGATAGGTTTTGGCTTTTCTCTGATTCTTTTACTCAATACGTTTCAGGTATTTCGTTGAATAACCAAATATCTTAGCTGAAATGACCCAAAGAACCAGAAATATTGGCGCATCAGAAACAAAATTGCTGAAGACTTGGATAAACAATTTTGAGTGCAGATACTTATTTTGTTTATATTCAGATGGCTATTCAAACAAATGAATCTAACATTAATTTCATCTCTTGTAACAAGACACAACATAGCATGGCTTGTGCACTTAACCAATGTTCATGGATTAGCTTACCTAAAATAGAGAGAGTATCACTCCTTAAGGACACCAGAGTAATTTAATGCTGCACAGGATTAGCTTTTTAAGACTGCATTGTAGAGGTCCTGAGGGTCTCATAGTTCACACATTCCTAACCGCTAATATCTTCATTTCAATTTATTCATTTTAATAATAGGCCCTAAACTCAGAATGTGCTATTAGGGAAAATACAAATGTAATGATAATCAGTCTGGAGTGAACTAGGGAGAAACAGTTTAAACAGGCGGCTTCTACCTCTGAATACAAAGACTGGACAGGTGAAGCTTTCAGCATCCTTTGCTGCTGAGTAGTTGACCAGAAAAACTATCTTTTGCACTGCTGTGCCCTCTATAGCCTCTTGAGAATGAGATCAAATCTCACTGGAAAGATTTTTATATCAATTTGTTACAGGTATAAAACACTGGGACTATATATCTTTAACAAAATACATTGCTACAGCAACCAGGTTCTGCAGTATTATGGGATATAGTTTAATATAGTTTACCCATGAAATGCTTTGCTATTCTCATTGTTACAATATAACATCAATATTCCATGAAGATGTTTTACATAGTTTGAGGAGAACAATGGCATCTTATTCATTTTGCCCCAATGGTGTGCAAGGTACTTTAAGAAAAAGCTACTTTACAAAAAAGCTACATAGTGCTACATAGAGGAGAACAAAACTTGGAGCAATTTTGCAAAATATAAAAGTCTCCTTGCACCTTATCTCATGTCTGTGTCCTGTCCTTTCTGACACCTGCTACTCCCCAAATTCCACCATCCTCCACATTATGAGTACTCCCCAAATAAAAGCTTGGAGATGACAAACAAGAAGACCCAGTTTGGGGGATCAATCCTGCTGAGCTTTGACCCTATGAAAAACAATCACCACTGTAAGTAGCCCCAAACAGGCGGAAGTTAGAGTTATATTCCCAGTTCTGCCTCTTACAAGCTCAGTCTTCAAATTAGATTATGCTTTTCTTTCCCTTAGCACAGACATGAATCCCTGTACCTGGCTGACCTTCCATCATAAGCTTTTTTTAACTTTTAACCCTGCTGCAGTCACACTTGGTCACCAATCAGCCAGACACACATAGGGCTTTTCATCAGGTAGAACTTTATATACAATGGGGGTCAAACCTGGGGCCCTGCGGATCCTGGATGCAGGTGTGCATGTGACTTCGCACCAACCACATGGACCTCCACTATGGGCACATTGTGGGCACGTTGCAAAAAACACGCAGAAACTGTGCATATGCGTACTTACACACGGGAGGAGTCTGTGGGGCTTGGGACTAGCCCCACCGTCTTAAAAACCAACCTTCTTTAATATTTACATGCATCACCGTGTGATACGTTCACCCCTGCATGCCCTTTGTACAGGGCACTGTGCCTCACTTTCCCCCTGAAGTATGCACCAGCGCCTTTGTCCCTTCTCACTTGCTGCCCCCCATGCCTGGAACTCCCTCCCTGTCCACATCCGCCTTGCCCCCTCCCTTCATACCTTCAAATCTCTCCTTAAAACTCACCGCTTTCGCTCTGCTCTGTCTGACTCTTTATCCTGCTGAGCCACTATTCCTATACCTACGATCGGTTTACCCTTATCCTTGCAACATGGTCCTGCCTGCTGTCATTCTCATCGTAACCAAGCCAAGTACGTGCACTTGAGACCTCGCATCTTCATGAATGTTAGACCCCTTGTCTCTCCCTCTGTTCCCCTTCCTAAGTCTCTCCCCCAGCTCCTGTCTCTCAGATTGTAAGCCCTAGGGGCAGGGACCGTGTCTATTTTATTACTTTGTAAAGTGCCAGGTACACTGCTGGTGCTATATAAATGTTTGTTAATAATAATAATAATAATAATAATAATAATAACTCAATGCACCAAATTCAAGCAACAAGAACTACTGGAGAAGGTTGACCAATGGAGTTATGTGACCATGAAGAGAAGACAGAAAAAGACAGGCTATTAAAGGACAGCTAGAGCTGAGGAACAGGTTCCCTGTTTTAGGGAATGAAGAGGAGACAGATAGAAGTTGGAGCTGTGAAGAAGAGAAGGAGGGAAGCTAGTCCTATCCTGTTAAGGAAACTAACTAGGGTAGTAAATTGGACTGAGGAATTTCTGAGCTGTAATGTGGAGGATGGCTGGAATTTCTTCAAGTCCAAAGTTCAGAGGATTTCTGAAATTTGCATACCCAGGAAGGGGAAATATCTTGTAGGAAGGCATTCTAGACCTAGTTGGTTGAATAATCATATCAAATAGGATATCAAGAATCAGCAGAGTGCCTATAGCGAGTGGGAAAATGGGCTGATTAGTAAAGAAAAGTACCTCCATGAGGTTAGAATATGTAGAAACAAAGTAAGACTTACAAAAAGTAAAACTGAGCAAGACCTTGCCCAGAATATTCAACTAAATAATAAGAGGTTTTTTTATAGTTACATGAATAATAAGAAAACAAGAAAAAAACAAGTGGGGCCGCTGTATAGTAAGGATGGAGAAAGATCAATGTTAAGGTAGGTGTGGCCCAAATTCTAAATGAATACTTTGTATCAGTTTTTAATCAGTATGATGGATGGGAACCATTGTTCTGAAGACAGTTGATGATGAATGTGAGGTAATGGAGATTACGTCAGTACAAGTGGAGGTAAAACTCAAAGTACTTAACATAATCAAATCAGAAGGACCAGATAATCTGCATCCAAGAATATTGAAGGAACTAGCACATGAAATTTCAGGTCCATTAGCTCTGATATTTAATAAATTGATTAATTTAGGAATGGTATCTTGTAGGGGTGGGAATATCGGTATTGGATAAATCTGAAACACCAGATAATCAGGTGTATAGGATTAATCCAATAATCCGATATTTACCGGTATCGGCATACCGGATTTTTAACATTGACCCCGTTACTATTTTTTTTACATTGCAGCCATTGAAGTCAATGGCCGCAATGTAAAAAAACCCCGGTAAAGCAGTAAATGTTAAAAATCTGGTATGCCGATACCAGTAAATCCAATACCGGGGAGATCTGATACTGGTAAATCTGGTATCCGGTATTCTCCCCGGTGTCCCATCCCTAGTATCTAGTAGTGATTGCAGAATAGCAAATGTTGTACCTATCTTTAAGAAAGGGAGTAGGAATGACCTAGGTAGCTATAAATCTGTTAGCCTAACCTCAGTGGTATGCAAGATGTTAAAACAGATACTGAAAGAGAGAATATTTAATGATATACTAGCAAAGGGAAAACATGATGAAATGCAGCATGGGTTCACAAAGGGTAGATCATGTCAGACCAATCTGATTTTCTTTTTTGAAAAAATAACTGGCTTTTTGGATAGAGGGAATGCAATGGATTTAGTGTTTTTGGATTTTAATAAGGCATTTGGTACTGTGCCACATGAAAAATTACTTAACCTTGAAAATACTGGAATCAATAAAAAGGTAGTTCGTAGCAGGTTAACTGAAAGAAAACAAAGAGTTGTGCTGAGAGATGAACTTTCTAGGTCAGGGAAGGTTGCTAGTGGAGATCCTCAGTGATCTGTTTTGGGACCCATCTTGTTTAATATATTTATAGATGACCTTGGTGAGGGAAGTAAGAGTGTGCTAATGAAGTTTGCCGATGATACCAAGAACTGCCAATGTGGAGAAAGATCAGAAAATTATACAGAATGATCTAAATGGCTTCAAGGATAGGAGTGTGGCAGACATCCTCTGCTACCCGCTGATGCCCACTGTTTCTGCCAGACTGATGCCCACCACCTATGCACCCACCCGCACGCCAGTGAGCTCACTCTAATGGATAGAGCCTTAAGTTTCTTGTCCTCAAAGAAAAAAAAAGAGTGTACAAACCTGGCAGCAGCCCCTCCTGTGCCTGCCGGCTCTGGCTCCTCCTTCACCACCGAAGGTCCAGCAGCGGCCAGAGAAATCTCTTCCTCCACCACCGGCTCTGCCACCTTGACCTTCCCCCAGGCCCGGAATTTAATGGTGGTGGCACTGATTACCTTCTTCTCCATTTAAAAATAAATAAATACACACAGCCAACACACACAGCACCCACCAACACTCACCAACCAGCCAAACCAAAACCAACACACACAACACAGCCAAAACACCTGAATCACAACCGAACACCCAGCCACAACACACACGCTCTCACCCACACAAGCTCCGCACACACTCGAATTATCCATTTCCAACGTGATCACGGGCTCTCGTGATATTTTTTCAAAACGCCCGAAGCGAACTGAACATGACCGAACCTAACAGGTGAACCCGAATGCTGAACAGGCGAACCGAAAAGGCGAACTGAACCGAACTGCCAAACCCAAACCGCAATCTGTTTGCCCTTCCCTAGAACTTAAACTGGAACACGTGCAATGTAGAGCTACCAGGATGATTAGAGGGATGGACGACTTACCCTATGAGATGAGGCTGAAGGAGTTTGTCTTAAAAGGAAACCTATGCAACACCTTTAAAAGGCAATCCTGGGAACAAAAATTCATAGCTCTACGACATACAGAGAACAATAACTGAATTTGGATACATGTTTCACAAGCTATTATAGAAATTTTTAAGTCTAATGACTATTGTTTCTACAGCTACAGGAAGTTTTACATTTACTTACTATCAGCAGCTCTTACTCTTACCACCTTGTTTTATTCCACCCTTTTGAATTGTGGACCTCCTATCTGGGTGTCGTTCTCACCTTCTCTCCCTTCCCTTTGCTATTGTTTCCAGTCACTGTATACCTCACTGATTTGGTCGGTCTATGGTTCTGGCTCCTGACTTACCTGACAAAGAACCCTGTGAGGTCTGAAAGCTTGCATCAACTGTAGTTGATCAATAAAAGATATCACTGTACTACTTTGTCTCTATTGACAGAAAATAAAAACATAGGACTTATCACACAAACCCATATGACAGAGGTGAGTAAATGGTGACTCAGTAGGGCTGAAATGAATAGTAAAAAATTTATTTGTGAGTATTTCCAAGTTTCTGAGGACTGGCTCAGAGTATTAGGCCGGTATTTGAGTAATACTCGGTACTAGGTACTCAATAAAATACTCGGAAAAATAAAACCTAGTACCGAGTATTTTCCAAATGTTGAGTACCAAATCACCTTATATATGGGCAGGAAAAGCCCCATATGTTGATCCGAGTACTGGACTGAGTACCCAATACTGAATACTGAGTACCAGGTTAATTCCTTGGTTACTCGTGCTTGGTAAAACCAAGTTGAATACCCAGATACTTAGGAAAAAATGAGTAATTTAGAAACCCAAGTTTCAGCACTGTTTGGGAGCCACATGGACACCTGTACTATGGCACTCACCAGAAGTAGCTGCCAGGGGGACATGTCCATGTAGTTCCCTCAAAAGAAAGAGAAGTTGAGCTGCCAATCCAGCCACTAGAGGCTGTCATGGGAGCAGGGGGAGTATGTCTAGTGCTTCTATTGCTGCTGCTCAAGCCCATCAGATTTTCTAGGACTTTAATCTTTTATGAGGGGAGGAGGTTTGAAGGAGACCACTCTCCCCCATTCCTGGGACTGGGCCAAAACGTATGTGGCTCTTGGAAAAATGTGCTGTGACACTCTTGGATAGGACTGTAACTCTATCTCTGCACATGCGTAGGACAGCTGTACTGCCCATTTTGCTCATGCATATTACTGGGACAAACACGGTACACAGTAATCAGTACAAGATAAACGGTATCAAATGTTGCCGACACAGTACATGTTAAATCACAATAAATGGTAGATGGTAAATGGTAAGTTTTGACGAGTTTCTCATCAAGATCTTGAACCACTACCTAGATCATCCTGAGATCTTGGTAATGATTCTCATTTCTCACAAAAAACAAATTGATGCTCATTTCAGCCCTACTCTTGAACTTGGGAACTTTCCCCACCCTTGTCATATCCCATGTCCCCTGTTCCAGGGATTACCTTCTGCAGTCCACACCTATCACCCCTGCCTGGAGAGAGCTCCTTCCACCAGCCCTCTTTCTTGCTTCCCTGGTGAACTCTCCTGCTATGCTCTTGCCCAGTCTTGAATTTTGAGGACTTCTGGTCACCTGACCAGACCCATCTGGACTGCTCAAGTCCTTGAAATGAGTTCCTGGGAGTCAGATAGTGAGGACCAGAGGCCTCTTGGTGTAGGTGGAGCTGAGGCACTTAAGGCCACCCTGCTACACACAGTCATCTCCTCATTTGTTCTCCCAGCCGGGTCGCTGACTTAGTCTTATGACTCTGCTCCCCAGTCCCGATAGCACACGGCTACCATGAATTGCAGCTACTTCTCTGGACTGTTTGGCAAGCCCTTCACTTGTTTGTCCTCTTCTAGATCCCTTGGATTCCCATCTGAGCTGCTACATGCCCTATCCTGCAGTGACCTTATCAGCCATCCCTGATGATGCAAGCCTACACCTACACCAGCTAGCCGAGCCCGTTACATATTAAGCATCAGCCCAGCTTTTTATCCTAGTTTGTTGCCCTCAGTCACAACTGACGTAGGCACTTGCCCATTGCTGAGGGCAACAACCTGGATAATTGTCCCTGTTTCCAGATGGGAGAGGGAGCTGAAGGGAAGAAGCAGGCTCAGCATAGCTTTTCAGCATTTTATTGGGTGTGCAGATGCCTGCTAGCCAAAATAATGCTCAAGATGTGCCCCCCATCCTGTTCTTCCCCCATTTGGAAATGACTTCCAGCTGGGAGGGGAACAGCTGAAGGGAAGAGGTGGGTTTAGCACACCTTTTCAGCATTCTTTTGGCTGCTGACTTCTGCTAGCCAATAGAATGCTATGATATGAGCTGGGTCTTCCCTCTCCCTCCTGCTCTCCCTTCTCCCATTCCTGAAGATTTGTGATTGGGAATCATTCCCCATTGAGACAACTGCCAGACCCAGACAAAGTGAGAAAGATGGGCAGGGAACAGTGTAGTTTCTTCCTCCACCCCCCCACCACTGGGTATTCTGTTTTTCTATATTCTTGTTTTTCCCAGAAAGAATCCAGCTGATTCTTATCTCATTCTCATTTGCAATAATGAGACGAGGATTGTGATTCTCATTGAGAAACATGAGAAACTGAGAATCCAGTTTCAGCCCTAGTAGCTACCATGGAGCAGGCTCAGCCTGCTCCACTCTCTCATCTGGCAGGCCACCTTCACACTGACCGTCCAGTCTGAGATGAAGCGGGCTGGTACTGGCACACCCCAGAGCTGTGGTATGTCTCTTTACACCCAATAGTCTGTGAGTGTGCATGTTGCACTCAACCACATGCTGTGAATGTTTATTTATTTATTTATTTTAAACATTTATACCCTGCCACCTCCTGCCACAGGCAGCTTGGAGTGGCTAACAGCATAAATAAAACAATAATATCTAATATAATAACACATTAAAAATATCATCCCACATTATACATAGTAATAATAATAAAAGGCAAGCCCACCCACCTTCACATCTCCCCACCCCCTACCACCCCATTACCCTTCTCCCTTGCCAAACACCTGATGGAACAGCCAGGTATTACAGTTCCTATGAAAGGCTGAGAGGTCCAGGGCCAGACGGGCCCCCACCGGGAGGGAATTCCAAAGGCGCGGTGCATCCACCGAGAATGCCCTATCCTGCGTGGCCCCCCGTGAAACCCAGGGAACCTCTAGCATGGTGCCCCCAGCTGACCACAGGGGCAGATCCAGAACCCGGTGAGTGAGGCGATGTCGCATGTCCCAGATCGTGTAAGGCTTTATAGGTCAAAACCAACACTTTGAATCGGGCCCGCAAGACTATTGGCAGCCAGTGCAGAGATCGGAGCACTGGTGTAATGTGCTCCCAGTGGCCTAGTCCTACCAAGAGCTGGGCTTCCACATTCTGCATCAGCTACAGCTTCCAAGCTGTCACCATAGGTAGCCCCACGTAAAGCGTGTTACAGTAATCTAACCGAGAGGTAATAAAAGCATGGATGATCGTGGCCAGGTCAGAAACCGAAACCAGTGGCCGAAGCCACCGCACCAGATGTAACTGGCAGAAGGCACTCCTCGCCACAGCCTCCACCTGGAGATCCAGGCAGAGCTGCGCATCGAGGAGCACCCCCAGGTTTTGTACCTGGGAAGTCAGCGGAGGACAGACCTCCTCAATCGAGGAAGCCGTCATCTCCATCGACTTACCCACTAACATCACTTCCATCTTGTCAGGATTGAGTCGCAGTCAATTAGCCCTCATCCGGTCCCCAACAACTGCCAAACAGCGGGTAAGCACTGAGACAGCCAGGCCTGGGTTGGTCAAAAATGAATGGTACAGTTAGGTGTCATTCACATACTGATGACACCTCACCCCAAACCCTCTGATCACCTTGCTGAGCGGCTGCATATACACGTTGAACAGGAGAGCGGACAAGACAGAACCCTGCGGGACCCCACACAAGAGGTCTCAGTAAGTTAAAAAGCAGTCACCGAGTACCCGCTGAGTTCTCCTGGTCAGGAATGAGCGGAACCATTCAAGAATGATCCCGCCCACCCCCACACTGTCTCGCAGGTGCGTCACCAACATCTCATGGTCAATGGTATCAAATGCTGCTGACAGATTTAACAGGATCAATAGGGTTGAGCGACCCTGGTCCTTTTCACAGCGGAGATCATCCACCAAAGCCACAGTGCTGTCTCAGTGCTATGACCCGGAAGAAAGCCAGACTGAGAGGGATCAAGATAACCGACACAGTCAAGATATCCCTGGAGCTGCTGAGCCACCACCCATTCAATAACCTTCCCTAAAAGGGGAAGGTTAGAGACAGACTGATAGCTGACAGGGGAGTCAGCAGCAAGCAATGGTTTTTTGAGCAGAGGCCGTACCACTGCCTCCTTGAGTTAGCCCGGCACTCTGCCCTCCCACAGGGAGGCATTGAACACCCTGGCCAGCAATGGTCCCATTGTCTCCAGGCAGCTCTTTACCAGCCAGGATGGGCATGGATCTAATTCACAAGAAGTGCCTCGAACTGCCCCAGCACACCCGCCACATCAGCGGGTGTCACTGACTGAAAGTGATCCCACAAAATAGGACAATCAGGGGCTTCTACACCCTCTACAACCTCCACTATATTAAAAGCAGCATCGAGGTTCTGGTGAATGCGAGACATTTTTTCAGCAAAATAAACCACAAAAAGGTCACAGCGGGCAGATGACGACTCAACCCCATGGCTGAGGGAAGCTGGACTGACCAGCCCCCGTACAACCCAGAACAGCTCCACTGGACGTGATTTAGTGGATGCTATGAGGGTAGCAAAGAACTCCCTCTTTGCTGCTCGCATAGCCATGACATAAGCTCGTAAACTAACCACAGTCTGTCGGCTTCAGCATGAGAATGACGCCACCATCACTCCAACTGTTGCCCCTCTTGCTTTAGTGTCCGCAGCTCCTCGGAGAACCAAGGAAGTCTGGGGAGCCTTCGCCTGGGCAATGGACACGTGGGAATCGTACGATCGATGGTCTCTGTTGGCCAGATGTTCCATAGCTTGACGAGGTCATCAATGAGATGGTCATTGAGGTCAGAGGGTAACTCCCCCATAGCACCTAGAAGCCGCTCTGGGTCCAACAGCCTCGAGGGCAGACTATCCTAATAGGTTCCACACCCTTCTGGGGGCAGACATGTGCTGGAAGGGAGGTCTGTAGAAGGTAATAATCCATTCATGACAAGGGCACAGCTGATACCTCCCCCATTAATGGAGCACCCGCCTCAAGGTTACTGCAAAACATGAGGTCCAAGGTATGTCCTCCAAGGTGTGTTGGGCCGATGACCCTCTGGGACAGGCCCATGGTGGCCATGAACTCATGCTTGTCTCCCCTGAGAACTGCATCGGTCTGAACGTTGAGGTCCCCCAAGACTATCAGCTTTAGGGACCACAACACCACCTCCGACACATCCTCTGCTAGAGCATGCAGGGAGGCTGCTGTACTGGTAGGTGCACGGTATGCCAGAAACACTCCCAAACTGTCCCCTGCCAAATCAAACACAAGATGGAGACCTTCAATGCCTACCATCGATCGCACTGAATACCTCCTTGCAGACCATCCCTCTTTAAAAATCACATCTACACCACCACCCCGTCCCCCCAACCACAGCTGGTGCTGTATGGAATACTCGACTAGAACAAGGTCAGGATAGGCCCCGATTCATTGTCCAGCCAACTTTCCATAATACACGTGAGATTGGTGGCATGGTCCAGGATTACCTCCTGGACCGTTGTTGCCTTATTTGTCACTGACCTCGCATTTAACACCACCAAAACTGGGCTGGGGTTCCCCTGACCAATTTCACCCACTCACCTGCTGGTGGAGGGGTAAGCGGGATAAGCACTAGACATCTCCCCCGCCTCACCACTCCCACTTCCCTCCTCCTGAGGCCATACCTCCCCTGGCCTGTCATGACCCCAATAGCCGTGCCCACCCCCTGGCTGCCCCCCCAGCTGTCCTGCTCAGGCTTTGAGGGAGATCCCCCCCATCCCATCCCTTTCCCAAAAATATCCCTCCCCCCACCCTTCTCCCTGGGACTCCCTCTCTCACAAGGAGTCCCCCCTCCCCATTGCTCAGGCACTACCCCCCCATTTTACTGGGAGGCAGTGCCCCTCCCAACCACCCCCTCTCCCGGGGACTCCCTCTCTCACAAGGAGTCCACTTTCCCTATTTGGGCACTTCCCACCCCCATTTC
>QEPC01004484.1:541656-552528 GCA_003113815.1 Sphenodon punctatus
CCCTCCCGAAGGGCCACCCCCACATTCTCTCACCAGGGGAGTTGACCCTTTCTCCCCCTACCCAATCCCCTTGCCCTCCACCCTCATAAAACACATGCCTCATCCCCCCACTAAACCCCTTATAAACACAAACCTAAAAATAAAAATAAAAGCCTCCCACCCCTGGTCCCCTCAGTCCCGCTAAGGGCCATGCCTAGGGTCCTTTGGTATGGCCCTTAGGTGCGCCGCCTGTTGAACCTAACAAATAGCCCTCAGTTTGTATTTGTGAATGGGACTAGAGGGGGTGGAGGAAGGAAATGCCCTAATGGGACCAGAGGGGGTGGAAGAAGGAAATGCCCTAATGGGACCAGAGGGGGTGGAGGAAGGAAATGTCAATGGGGACATGGGGGAGCCAGGCACTTCCAGTTTCCTCCCCCCCCATCAGACATTTGTGAGCTCTGTACAGTCACTTCAAGGTGGAGAGGAAAATGCTTCAGCAAGAGAGAGAGAGCACTCTCCCGAGTACAAATCCAGTCTAAGCCAATTTGCCAATCAATTCACACCCATGCCAGTTCCTCCCAACCCTGCTCTCCAGCCACCACTTCCTATGACTGCAGCAGCAATTACATCCTTCTGCTTACACCTTTCCAAACACATGCCAACTCATTGACAATTTAATGGACAACTCACCAATACATGGTAGTGCATTAGCCCACACAATGAACTCCACATCCTTTGAACCACTGCTTTGGGTGATGGGTTAGTGGTACCTGTGTTCTGGCCACATGAAGAATATTTGTTAACACCTCTGGAATGACATATCTAAAGGGGGAAAAAATAAAGGAAGAATTTCAATAACCATTTTTTAAAAATACATCAAAAACTGTGAGTTTCCATCATTTAACTTGGTATAAAAATGTAATCTATCCGCGACTTTGAAATTTGTGTACATAATCTAACAATAAAGCAATATTACAGTTGTTCAGCTCTTAAGCTATGATCCATTTTGCATGGTTTAAAAAGCCACTGGGACTCTTATATATAGTTTCCTCCAGTTTTTATTTTTTAATTCCTAGCGTGCTCCATGGAAATGAGTTATAGTGCTGAATTTTTGTTTTGTGATTATTAGTTTTTTAGATTAAGAATTTTATCTTGCTGGCTGCAGCCAAATAAATGTAATTTACACGCAGAGCAGTCTGTTATATTCATTAAATGCATGTGGCTTCAAATTTTTCAATCCAAATTCAATCCCACTGGCCATCTAACGATAACTGGATACTGATAAAGGACTGTGGAGCAATTATTAGCACATATATTGCATTTTAGATGGGAGGACACAGACTCTGTACCTAAACTACAAAATGGAATTCTTATTACCACAATTATTTGTGTCTATATGCTTCAGAATAGATCTACAATATTGAGTTATAGAAACCTAACACATTTCACAATGCGGGTGGGGGACTTTTTCGCACTCAAGGACCAGTTTCAAAATTATTACGAGCTCTAAGGGCCACAAAGAAGTTGTGGGGCAGGGGTGATTAAAGGATGCACTCCAGAAGAGGATGCTCCAGATTATGGATCTGTTCAATGGATCTGTGCCCATATGTGCATACTCTCTTCTGTGCGCATTACCTTGAGCTCAGTTTTTTCAGTCCTCTTTCAGAGGAGAAACAGAATCCAGGGGTAAAATCTAAGAATTGGAAAGGGGCCAAAAAAAATGTTGTCTTTGTGCAGCATTTGGATCCCTGGGCCGAGGTTTCACACCTCAAATGCATGGGTCTTTGATAAAGAAAATTAAGCTCTCAATTGACGAGAGGAATAAAAAGCTGGAGCAGGTTGCAAGGAGAATTGAGGTGGCAGAAGGTAGAATCTCCTCACGTAAGACCAGTCCAGCACAGCAGCTCAACAGCTTGACAAAATGAAAAGGGAGACAGACTTCCTTCAAAGTAAATGCGAGGACCTGGAGAATCGATCTCGTAGAGGTAACCTATGCATAAATGGGATCAAGGAGTCAACTGGGGCATGATCGTATGCAGAATATTTATTTGGAGCAGTCTAACTTGGCTTTTTGCAAGTCCCTCCTTGTTAAATCCCACCTGGTTCCCGCTAGTTTCCTCTCAGAGACCTCTATTCCAATTCCAATTGTTCAATATTTTGAGCCCTACCTCATTGCCAACTAAAATCGACTAACTTAAAACAAATATCTAGAATTTGCAGGCTACATACAGGCTATAATATTAATGATTCTCAAAAGGGACCAGTGGTTCTTGGCTTCCTCATACTTTGGGCAATGTAAGGAAGGGTCCTTTGTGGCCCGAAAACTTGCACTCTTTCATCAACAGAAGTTGGTCCAATAAACGATACAATCTGGACTACTTTGCCTCCATCTCTTGCATTTGAGACCAACAGGGCAACTGCACTCTCATTCTAGGTTGGATTGGTGGGCAGATACTTCTAAAGTTGTGTAAATTGAGTTGCTTGTGTTACAGTGACTGCTGCCTGGAGATATTAGAGTTCACTGCTACAACAAATACAATGAACAAACTTATTTAACAAACTCTAGATTTATACTGGAAGACTTGGAGTGGGGAGACTTACTGATTGATTAGTTTTTCTCTAAAGTGCATTTGTCCTTCGTGACTGTATTACATGTCTAGCAAACCTAGTACTTGTTGAACCTTGGACTTTCAGTTACATAACACCACACAGCCAGGCAGATGTTTGTTCCATAGGAAAATACTCTACGTATGTGAAAAACTAAAGACATATAGACAGATCTGGATGGTTATTTTTAAACCAGTCTGGTTTTAAATTTATTTATTTTTTAAATTTAAAAGGTGTTTGCTTTGCTTTGTTTTTTAAGAATTGTTTACACTTCCATCTGAATAGTTGAAGTGATTCTAAACATTCTGTGGGTTGAATGAATTTTCACTTATCTCAAAACAGTTGGAATAACGATGACATAACAGCAGCTCAACAAATTACATCAGGCTCACAGACCAGATTTTTTTCTGTAGGGGTGTGCACCAGAGACCCATCTTTTGTTATTGTTTTTGCTATTAGGGCTTTTTGTTTTTCTTTATAGATAATTTCATTATTGTTTTTAAATTTTGTTTTTCATTGGTTTCAAATGGAAATGGATTTCTGGCTGTAATATCTTCATTTCATATCAGATGTGCATGACATTTGTAAAGATTGTACCCCTTACCTAAAGGATCATCCATGCCAAATTATATAAAGATTGGGGAATGTTTCCCAATTTTATAAGCAATTTACTTATGGTTTGTGCACACAATTAAGGCGGTAACGTCTTTGGCAATTTTTATAAGAGCCACAGGAGCATGGGGGGGAGGGTCCCAGTTTCATAAGCAATATCAGTTTCAATTTTCTTCCTTAAATCACTTGCAGGTGTTGCCTCCGTTTAAATTAGAGATTATACTAGATGTAGAGATCTACTTTTTGTAGCATTTGTAGAGAAAGTGAAGAACTTGGACCAGAGGAGGTGGGCAGAGCAGAGGAGGAGCAAATGCTAGAGGCACTGGCACTGACTTCAGTCATCTGCACCCCAAAATCTGGAGGGGGGGATACGTGGGGCAGAGGAGGTTCAGAGTTCTGCTTTTTTGAGCACTTGCAGTGAGGATGAAGGTTGTAGCACGCACAGTCACACACACACAGAACACTGAGCCAGCCTACAAGCCACACAAGATCTAGTCATGGTGGGGGCAGTGAAGCTTGACAGAAGCGTATATTTTCTATCAATCAATCAATTGATTGATATATTTTCTCCCCAATGCCCACCCCCAATCCTTCTTGATTTGAATTTCAGTGATTGGGTAGTGGCAAGGTGGAAGCCTGGGCAGCATCTCCAGAGAATGAGCCTATACCAGGGAGGATTCTCTTATGTTTGTCACAGTGGTACAAGATGGGTTTGTGATGCCAGTTGGCCAGCAGAAATTTCAATCAGGTATCCTCATTCTGTGCTGTGCCAAACCCAGTTACTGGGAAGTTGGAAGCATCTTCTTAAGAAAAAAAAACAATAAGAGATTATTTTATGGCCTTTGTCAGAGTGCTGCAGGGTAGGGCTGAAGTGGCAACTCCTTTTTCCATGCCTATATTTCATTCCATCATTTTGGAATTGCCCATGACTTCCCGCAGCTTTTCCACTGGCATTTTGCTAATTCTAAGCCCTTTGGTTTGCAACTCTGGAATTATTGGAAAGTGTCGGAAATAATCTCAGAAAGTGACGTAATAATCTCGGAAAGTGTTAGAAGAAACATGACTCTGCTACTTTTGCACCGTCACCATATGTTGGAAAGCGCCGGTGGAAATTGCGGAAGATCACAGACAAAAGTAACGGAATGAACATCTCTATCACACCATGCCACTCATTGCGGATGAACTCTTTCCATTGGAAACAGCTACCGCAGTGGTTTGACATTTCAGCCCTACTGCAGGGTGCATTTGGGATACCAATTGGTCAGCCTGGATGTGTCAATCATGTCTCTTGATTTCTAGGCAGCTTCCTCCTCCCCTATGCCTTGCTTCCTGAGTCCCAGTTATGTCATGAGTTTTCCATTTTGGTCCCAACATTTTCAGGACATGTATTTGCATGTCTTCTGTTAAAACCACAAAGGTTCAATTGCTTATATAATTGAGGCCTTTATGCATTCTTTTTAAATTTGGCAGGGATGATCCCTTAGGTGAGGGGTACAAGAAGTCCAAATTCCATCCGTATCATATGGAAAACAAAGACATTACAACTGTTGCATAGTTGCATAGTCTGGAAAAATCTTCACAGCCTGCTGTTGGCATGTTAGTTTTCTTTGAGTCTAGCTTTTAAAAAAAAATCTTCTTTCATTTGATATCTTACAAATTTAACTAGAATGCTGCATGGAAAGTCATTTTCTTTTTGTCTAGGGCGCCCAGTCCTGTGAGCCCTGTCAATTTCAGCAGTATGGAAGTTTATTTATTCTGGGAAGTTTTCTTTTAACATTCCCCAAATCAATTCATTAATCACCTCTGCCCCAGCTGACTCCTTGATTCCATTTATGCATAGGTTACCTCTACGAGATCGATTCTCCAGGTCCTCGCATTTACTTTGAAGGAAGTCTGTCTCCCTTTTCATTTTGTCAAGCTGTTGAGCTGCTGTGCTGGACTGGTCTTACGTGAGGAGATTCTACCTTTCGCCACCTCAATTCTCCTTGCAACCTGCTCCAGCTTTTTATTCCTCTCGTCAATTGAGAGCTTAATTTTCTTTATCTCTGCCTTCAGCTCTTTTTTCATTTCTAGCAGCCTTTGCAGGGATCTCTGTTCTCCTTCCTCTCCATCTGATTCAGATGAGGCCCACTCTCCTCCTGTTTCGCGCCCTGCCGCCGGTATTTGCCTGCTGCTTCCCTCACTCTCTGTGTCACTGGGCCCCTCGGTATTTTTTATTTTTTTTACAAAAGCGCTCTAGCTCTTTGCTTTGAGAAAGCCTCTGCTTGACTTTGTTTCTGCCCATCATTGCTCTATAGTCTCGGGTTTTTTTTCTTACTTTAAACTGGTCTGCTGGCTTGAATTCTGAGCTGGGGGTGCAGAGCTCAGACGGTACCCAGCTACTTGCGCTGATGCATGCGCAGATCCCCCGCATTAGCTAAATTTAAATGAAATCAAAATTGCTAGCTGGGGTTCTTGGGTTAGGGAGTAGGCTGAATGTGCAACCCAATGCTGAGCAAACCAATTTTTTGAATTCCCTGTTTCTGCACCAATGATTTAAACCTAGCAACCTTGTCCTAAATCCTTCATTTAATACTCAGCACATTTCACTAGAGAGTCCAAAAGGTGACCACTGTGGATCAGCACTTCGTTTCTTTCCTGCTAGTCAAAATGGATACCACGACATCACTACAGTGTGGAAAAATAAGCCAGGGATTGCCTCTCATCTTTTTTCATTCACTATAATAAAATGAAATTGTTCATGGGGATGTTCATACTCTAAGTTTACAAAAGGCTTTACAAAGTAATGAGCTAAATACTAGTACTGCAGTGTCCCTGTAGGCAATCAGAGCTGCTATTATGCTGCAACAATAGTTCACATGCTGCCTTAAAATTAGAACCTGTTTTTTCAATGAGACAGTGAATAGAGGGGACACCAGGGTTATTCTCTACTTATTTGGTATACTCCACGAGCTCTTAAATTTCTACCAAAATAGCCAAAGGACTGAGAGAGGCAGAAATCACAGCAACAGTATTTTATGAAACCTCACTCTACAAGCAATATATAGCACTCAATCTAGGCAGCTCCAACTTTTCATCCATACTCTGCTCATGAATATGCAAAGGATAGGATGGTAGTGGAGACCAGTATGGATAACTTTCTGTTCGTGCACCTCATGTCTGAAATAATCAAGAAGAGAAGGAAATGTAGGCCACTTTTAAATGAGGCACTTAGAAACGCCTCCAGAGACCTGTAATCAAAAGGAAAGCCATTCAGGAAGTGTTTACACGCTTCCCACGCTACAGGAAGTGATGTGCCGCCCGTTCTCTTCAGCAGCGGCGGCTTCAGACATGGGGCTTTCAAGAGGCGCATTCTGTAGACCTCAATTTTCAGGTCTATAGAACATGCCTCTTGAAAGTGCCTTTGTGATTCTACAGAGAATGCTAAGAATTCATGGATTAGTAAGCAAGAAACTCCTCACTTCCGCCCTCCAAATATTTATATCATTGAGTTGAATTCAACGCTGTGAAAAGTGCAGTAAACCCAAAGCTTGCAAACTATTCAGTCCTCCCTAAACCCTTAAAATAGGATTTAAGTCAGGGGTCCCCAACCTTTCTCCCTGCATAACACCATTTCAAGACTTAAACATAATCCAAAGGATCCCAGATAGCAACAAAGACAATGCAAAGTACATCAAAGAGTCAACCAGACTGGAGTCCCATCCACAAATGGCGTAACTGTACAGTGTCTGTTCAGAGAGTTGAATTTCACTTTGAATAAAATTTACCCTACCTCCATTCTAAACCAGACAAAGCTCCTATTGGTGTCTAAGGTTCTGATACTAAGTAGTACGATGCATTACTTTGACTATCATTAGCTAGTAGCTGTGTTAGTAAGTAGCACAGGGAGAAATCAACCCTGTGCTACTTACTACAGTGTCATCACATGGTAAAGCAGTATGAACAAATGTTCATGCTGTTCTGTGTTTTTGTTGCCATCCTATGGACTTTGGCCAACAGGAAAGTCACTTGGGTGGCAGCACAAATAGGTGAAGTCCAAAAGCTACGCAATTGAAAATGACATGGCAAAGCTTCCCACTGGTGAAACTAACACACACTGGTGAACAGACATTGGGTATTAACACATGTGACGGTGAAGCACCACCATCATGACCTAGCCCAGGTCGGGGAAATCGCCATTGCTAGAGTCCAGATTGGGTCAGACTGTTGACCATATGTGCTCGCGGCTGGGCTCCTGGAAAGGACAGGGAGTCACAAAACCATTCAGCCTTCCAACCCCGCCCCTGTGTTGCCCCAGCCCCCCGCTATAACGGGAAGCCATGGCAGCCAATGATGGCCACCATGGTGGTTGCCCATGGCAGATCTGATCCAGGCCAGTAGGAACAGATATGTTAACACACTCTGCAGTGTTTTGCCCCTATCAGGCGGACCTTAGCCCGGACTGTGACCCTGTGACCCCTGACATAGCCCAGGGAAATCCTGGGCCAATGTTTAGCAGTACCTGCACACATGTGCACGCCAAAGCATGACAGAGGAGGCCAAAGTGGCCCACCATCACATTTGCTAACACCCATTGATTCTGAGGCATGTTTTTGGCTTCTTCCCAAGAAGTTCCCTGGATATGTTCCAGAGAACAAACCTTTTCAACACCATGGTCATGTTGTTTACTTTTACTCCAAGTTTGTCTGACCAAATGCAGCAGTTGCCCCCATATGATACATGTGGAATGGTGTCAAACATTATATGAAGAGACATCCACAGCAGGTGCTTTCAAACTATGCATTTAAGAACATCCTTTGATTCTATTGAATTTCTCAGACGTATAAAGTTAAATCTGTGTATAAGCATTTGCATGAAAAGAGTCCTCAGAGATAGTTGCATGGCCAGATGGTCTATCCAACCACATTTGACACAATTGATTAGAACTGCTTGAATATGCAATTTTTGCAAACACTATGAATCTGGGAATCATTGCAATTTGAATTTTGTACTTCCAAATGTATTTTTTATACCAGTCAATCATCATTTTATTGGGCGGTGGCTCAAAAGAAAGAATGTGTGGTCAGGTCTGCAAGCAAATCATATGGAAACAATTTTCTTTCTCTGCCTTTGATTGGCTTCTGAAGGAGCTTGCCCAAGTTCCGATGCTAGCAGATTGCTTTACAGAAAGAGGGGAGTTCTTTCTTCCAAAAACCATCCATTTGTAGCTTACTCTATTTGAAGTTCTCTTATGCACATATGTACATTTCACATGATACTGGAGATGTACCTTTAAATTACTCCATGAGATGAAATTTGCATCCCATTTTCCATCTGTAAAATATCTCTCTCTCACACACACACACACACACACACACACACACACACACACACNAATATGCAAAGGATAGGATGGTAGCGGAGACCAGTATGGATAACTTTCTGTTCGTGCACCTCATGTCTGAAATAATCAAGAAGAGAAGGAAATGTAGGCCACTTTTAAATGAGGCACTTAGAAACGCCTCCAGAGACCTGTATTCAAAAGGAAAGCCATTCAGGAAGTGTTTACACGCTTCCCACGCTACAGGAAGTGATGTGCCGCCCGTTCTCTTCAGCAGCGGCGGCTTCAGACATGGGGCTTTCAAGAGGCGCATTCTGTAGACCTCAATTTTCAGGTCTATAGAACATGCCTCTTGAAAGTGCCTTTGTGATTCTACAGAGAATGCTAAGAATTCATGGATTAGTAAGCAGGAAACTCCTCACTTCCGCCCTCCAAATATTTATATCATTGAGTTGAATTCAACGCTGTGAAAAGTGCAGTAAACCCAAAGCTTGCAAACTATTCAGTCCTCCCTAAACCCTTAAAATAGGATTTAAGTCGGGGTCCCCAATCTTTCTCCCTGCATAACACCATTTCAAGACTTAAACATAATCCCAAGGATCCCAGATAGCAACAAAGACAATGCAAAGTACATCAAAGAGTCAACCAGACTGGAGTCCCATCCACAAATGGCGTAACTGTACAGTGTCTGTTCAGAGAGTTGAATTTCACTTTGAATAAAATTTACCCTACCTCCATTCTAAACCAGACAAAGCTCCTATTGGTGTCTAAGGTTCTGATACTAAGTAGTACGATGCATTACTTTGACTATCATTAGCTAGTAGCTGTGTTAGTAAGTAGCACAGGGAGAAATCAACCCTGTGCTACTTACTACAGTGTCATCACATGGTAAAGCAGTATGAACAAATGTTCATGCTGTTCTGTGTTTTTGTTGCCATCCTATGGACTTTGGCCAACAGGAAAGTCACTTGGGTGGCAGCACAAATAGGTGAAGTCCAAAAGCTACGCAATTGAAAATGACATGGCAAAGCTTCCCACTGGTGAAACTAACACACACTGGTGAACAGACATTGGGTATTAACACATGTGACGGTGAAGCACCACCATCATGACCTAGCCCAGGTCGGGGAAATCGCCATTGCTAGAGTCCAGATTGGGTCAGACTGTTGACCATATGTGCTCGCGGCTGGGCTCCTGGAAAGGACAGGGAGTCACAAAACCATTCAGCCTTCCAACCCCGCCCCTGTGTTGCCCCAGCCCCCCGCTATAACGGGAAGCCATGGCAGCCAATGATGGCCACCATGGTGGTTGCCCATGGCAGATCTGATCCAGGCCAGTAGGAACAGATATGTTAACACACTCTGCAGTGTTTTGCCCCTATCAGGCGGACCTTAGCCCGGACTGTGACCCTGTGACCCCTGACATAGCCCAGGGAAATCCTGGGCCAATGTTTAGCAGTACCTGCACACATGTGCACGCCAAAGCATGACAGAGGCGGCCAAAGTGGCCCACCATCACATTTGCTAACACCCATTGATTCTGAGGCATGTTTTTGGCTTCTTCCCAAGAAGTTCCCTGGATATGTTCCAGAGAACAAACCTTTTCAACACCATGGTCATGTTGTTTACTTTTACTCCAAGTTTGTCTGACCAAATGCAGCAGTTGCCCCCATATGATACATGTGGAATGGTGTCAAACATTATATGAAGAGACATCCACTGCAGGTGCTTTCAAACTATGCATTTATTCCATTTAAGAACATCCTTTGATTCTATTGAATTTCTCAGACGTATAAAGTTAAATCTGTGTATAAGCATTTGCATGAAAAGAGTCCTCAGAGATAGTTGCATGGCCAGATGGTCTATCCAACCACATTTGACACAATTGATTGGAACTGCTTGAATATGCAATTTTTGCAAACACTATGAATCTGGGAATCATTGCAATTTGAATTTTGTACTTCCAAATGTATTTTTTATACCAGTCAATCATCATTTTATTGGGCGGTGGCTCAAAAGAAAGAATGTGTGGTCAGGTCTGCAAGCAAATCATATGGAAACAATTTTCTTTCTCTGCCTTTGATTGGCTTCTGAAGGAGCTTGCCCAAGTTCCGATGCTAGCAGATTGCTTTACAGAAAGAGGGGAGTTCTTTCTTCCAAAAACCATCCATTTGTAGCATACTCTATTTGAAGTTCTCTTATGCACATATGTACATTTCACATGATACTGGAGATGTACCTTTAAATTACTCAAAAGAGGTCCATGAGATGAAATTTGCATCCCATTTTCCATCTGTAAAATATCTCTCTCTCACACACACACACACACACACACACACACACACACACACACAC
>QEPC01004484.1:558943-571896 GCA_003113815.1 Sphenodon punctatus
TGGAGCTGAAAGACCAAGGCAAAGTGTGGGTGCATGGAGCCTAAGTTGTAAGCGAGCACAGTATGCGAAGCCATACAACGTCTTTACTGCTTACATGGTGTGGAAGTTAAGGCGGGAGCCTTAACACACAATTTCTAGGTTTGTTAAAGTTTGCTTGGTATGAATCTGCCTTAACTAAGCTTGTAAAACTGTAGGGTTTTTGTTTATCTAATAGTAATTAACATTAGATTGTGTAATGAGTCGTCCTCATTCGTCAGTGAAAGAAATGTCAGTTCCATCATGAATGACAGGACTACCCATGTAAACTGAAATTAAATTTGAAAGTAATCTACACATTTAAATTTAACGTTATCATTAATTAAATTAATCACAAAACTCATCAAAGGGAGCAATGCAGAAAAGGGGGCTTGACAACACTGCAGTAAACACTGCAGTTTCCAAGCAACACTCCTCCCCACAAAGACCTCCCCCAGGAGCTGGGGCTCCAATCAGGGCCCAGCTTGTTGTTTCCAGGGCTGCTCATGACACGTGGTGCTGCTGCTGCTGGGGAAATCCTGCTGGGTGGACAGTTGCAGAGAATACAACAGCACAGGGGTCTGGCTGTGGCAGCAGCTGACACAAGAAGATGAAGTGCTGAACTGGAAAGGCCCAGTGGATGGGGATTGGTTATGGGGCTATTTTTATGCTTCTATTTTTACCCCACCACTCTCACAGCAAGTGACTCAGGGCGGCTTACATATAGCAGATATACCTTATCCAATCCAATCCCCCCCAGTGATCAAGCATCAAGACAGCAAGGAGATAGAGGGGCCTGAGTCAGATGAAAATGACAAATGCAGCTGGGTATCGTTTGCATATCGGTGACAGCAGACACCCCCACCACCCCCACAACCACCCCAGTTCTGCACGACCTCCCCAAGTGGTGTCATATACACGTTAAACAGGATAGGGGACAAAATAGAACCCTGCAGGACCCCTATTGGGGGGCCGGAGGCTGCAGAGACCAAACATGGGGATGGATCCATTTTTTAAAAAAATTTTTTTACAACAGACTCATCCACTGTAAAGCTACCATGAGAAATTAACTCCAGGTCCAACATGCAGCCTATCTGGATCTCACGTAATTGATGTTTTCTTGTGAAATTGGATCTCATGAGAAAAAGCAGAAAGTGGGCAAGCAGCCTTAGTTAGGGCTGTGCCCTCCCCATTGTTTGGCAGGAAGAGACCTAGTACTACTGGACTGGTTGATTTCACATACTGCATGGCATATCATGATTTCCAGGCAATCTATGAAACTGTAACTTGCACAATAGGCCCTCTGTCTATTACTGGAAAAAAAATGCAGGGGATTTGGGCACGTGTTTGTAAGAGTGACTTCCCTTCCCTCTCTTCCCTAGATTTTTTGCTTGCACATCCCCTATCTGAATTCTACATCACCACAGCCATTTATTTCAACACTTGTTTAGTGACAAGTGGGCATAACAGGATTTATCAGAGGCAGCAATGATCCACACCCTTTGTGTAAATTCCATTAATCAGAACGTCAAACAGGATAACCAGTGGGTCAGGAGATAACTTGTAACCTCTAATTATCTTTATCTCTGAATGCATGACAATCCCATAAATATGAATATGCGGGCGCTTCCATCACACATGCATAAAAATCCCATCTTCCCATAAAAATCCTTGATGCACATCTGAACAATCAAAGTAGGTGTCATTTTTCATGTGCTGAGACATTGGCTAGAGGTTTCTGATAAAGGAGATGTTGTCAACATTGTAAATTTGTCCTCCGTAGTTTTGAAGAAACAAAATCCTCAGTATTCTATATGATGCTTTTACGGTGTCCATCTTGGAATGGCTGGTAAGCTTTAATGTATTTATTTTTACGGCAGCTTTGTGAGGGAGGAGAGTGCCATTTTATTTAATGCAAAGAGGTACATAGAAACATCTTTTATACACCTTTCCCCCTTACAAACTCACCATTTATTCCTTAATCTGCATTTTAGTGTCCTATAGCAATACATTCTCACAGCTTGGTGTTGGACTAGGTGACCGCTGACATACCTTCCAAGGGCAATTGCACTAGATGATCCTCAAGATCCTTTTTAACACTATTATTCCCCTCCCTATTCCTTTACATCAGGTGGCAGAGAATACAAAACTATCAAAGTAGCACAGGCAGAGGTAAGGATTTCATATGCCACTCAGACAGTGGATTTGTGCCACCACCCACTCTAAAAACATTAAAAGTGCCATACTCAGTCAGACCAGTGTGTCAGGACTGGAGGGTTAGGCAGGAAGGGATACTGGAATGCGTTCCCGGTGGTGCCTCATGGTTCCGCTGCTGGACACGCCTCCACCCTTGCCCGGGGCGCGCGTTCAGCGATGCAGAGTCAGGGGGTAACCAGGCAACCAAGATCCCCCTGCGCAGGAGCAGCCTGAACCCGGAAGTGGAGCTACGGCGCTCTGCACGCTTGCTGGCGAGGTTAGGAGGGAGGACTATTTAAGGCTGCTAGAGGCAGCACCCATTGCTGGTGATTGGACCTTGTTCCGTGAGATTGGCCGCCCCGAACATTGTTGGACGAGAGCCTGGCTATGTGCGAGTTCGAGAGTGACAGAGAGAGCAAGGATTACGAGTGAAGTGTGAGTGTGTGAGAGAGTGACGTGGTATAGAGAGTGCTTGTTGTGTGAGGTTCACTGTCCTTAGAAATCCTTCCGGTGTTTCCCCTATCCCAGTGTGAGTGTCCTGTCCCTTCCTGATCCCCTTGTTCCCCAGGGTCCTCGGTTCCCTACGCACACACACACTGAACCACCACTGAACCTGCACCCCTCTTCCTTCTCCATGGGTGTGGGTGTGAGGAAGAAGCCTAGTGTGGGCACCGTGCCGTTTCCCAGTCCCTGTGATGATCTTAGGTGCGGGACTGCTCATGTAGCCTGTTCCCTTCACCAATATAAGACCCTGAGGGATACCTTTAAACCACATGTGTGCCCTAGCGACCGGAGTGCAACTGCTTCCCCTAACACAGTGGTTCATTGAGACCAGCATCCTGTCTTCGACAGTGGCCAATCTCATTTGCTTGGAAGAAGTACCCAGCAGGTCATTAAGGGTCATCCATTCCCTGTTCTTCACTCCCAGCTCCTGACAGTCAGAGGCTACGTCCACCAACTTATTTGGTTAATAACAGTTAATGGACCTATCCTCCAAGAACTTATCCAAACCTCTTAAAAACCCAACTATACTATTGTCCTTGACCACAGCCTCTGGCAACAAATTCCACAAGTTAACTGTGTTGATTGAAAAAATACTTTTGCTTAAGAAATGGTATTGGTTTTCAATCTGCTGCCAGTTTGTTTCATGGAGTGTCCCCTAGTTCTAGTACCATTTGAGAGGGTAAATAACCACTTCATATTTACTTGTTCCACAACACTCTGGGTTGTTTCTTATGTGAAAGAGCTGAAGTGCTGCCATAGACTTGCCCAGTCCAGAGTGCGAACGGCACTGTGGCTGGGATCCAGTCAGGCCCCCCAAGTTAATGTGATGCGGCCTGACCACTAAGGAGGGTGGGGAGATGCAACGGGGAGGGTGGAGAGACACTGCCATGACTCCTGGCCCCCCAGCTACTCTGAAGTGCAGTGAGTAAAGCAGGCTTTCAAAAATGAAAGCCTGCTTTACTCCCAGTCAGGCAGTGGGATTCTGACCATGGTGGCCAGGTAGCCTGGGCTGTGACTCGGGGACTTGCCCAGGCTGTGAATCAGGGAACTCACTGACTGGGCTTGCCTGCCATCACTGTGGCAGGAGGGCATTCTCGGTGGCTGCACATAGGCAGTGGAACTCCCTCCTGGTGAAGGCCTGGGTGGTTCTGGACCTCCTGTCTTTCTGGCATATGAGTAAGACCTGGATCTCCTGCCAGTCTTTTGGCGGGGGAGATGGGGTGAAGGGTGTCGATGTTGGTTAGGGAGAGTTTTTTTATTGTTTTTTTTAAAAAATTGCCTTCTCTTTTAATGTGTTGTTTTAGTTTTATATGCTTTTAGTTTTATATGTAAGCTGCCCTGAGCTGCCTGCAGCAGGAGGGGTGGGGTAAAAAAATAATTATAAATAAATAAGTTCTTGGACTTCCCCAAGTCACAGCCCAGAATAGCCATCACCACAGTGAGAATTCATCCCATGATAAAATATGGTGGGTGCAAACATATGTGACAGCGACCCAAGGAGTAAAGCATGCTAAAACATGCTAAACCCAGTCACTGTCACATCTGAAAACATCCTAAATGAGTGTTGTGTGAATGAGCCCTATGGGATGGAAGTTCAACTTCAAAAGCAAAAATGGCACTTAGGTGCTCATGCTTTCATGGGTGTAAGCAAGTATGGGATGGTCAAAAAAGATGCAGTCCCCTCCAACTTTGAGAGACTGAGCAAAAGAACTGTGCAAGAGTTCAGTGTCAGGAACTGGGCAAGGTAGGAAAGGACATCTGAAAAAAAGAATAGTTCTTTAATCGGCTAATTGAATTATCTAATTTGCAGGATAGATGGCCCAGGACAGACCTTTTTCCCTGCTGATAGAGCAAAAGGGAAATTTGGCTTTTTAACAGCAGGAAGTTACGGGTGTGGCAATCTTCCATTCCTTGAAGTCAATGACCCAGCTCTCATTAGGGATGTGCGAACACCAGATGGTTTGGTGTTCGGCCTGTTTGGGGTTCGGCTGAACCAGAAACCATTCGGTTTGACCCGTTCAGGCAGGGGGGGCCGGTTTTCCCTCCTCCCTCCAGGCTGTGCAGGTGGAAGGGGTGCCGGGGAGAACCTCCCCTCCCCACCCTGCCCACCCTCATCAATTTTTAATGTTTTTTTTAACCCACCCCACCCCAGGGATTGCCCTACCTGGTGGTGCCAGTGCTCCGGCACCGGGTCCGGTGGAGGCAGGTCCGGGATCGGTGGGTCTGGCGGCGGCGGTACTCCCGAGTGCTTCAGGCCACTCCACTACTAGGCCTTCTGGGTCAAACCGGAAGGCCTAGTAGTGGCCTGAGGTGCTCCGGAATGCGACTGCTGCTGGACCCGCTGTCGCTGCCACCGCCGGGCCCAGAGCTAGAGCCCCAGAACCACCAGGTAGGTTGGTCTCTGATGTTCGGAATTTGGACAGAACTCGGTCTGTTTGGACATCCAAACCAAACATCTGAACCAACTTGAAAATGGCCGAACAGTTCGGTCATGTTCAGGTGAGTTTGGATGAGTTTGGGGGAGGAAAAAACATGACTTCAAGTGGGAAAAACGTGACTGAAAGGGGGAGGCAGCTGATGAGCAGACTTCCTGAAACCAGGGGTGGAGACCAGGGGTTGTTTCAGGGCCAAATGATATCGATACAGAAAAAAACAACTTCAATTTCGGTTTCGGTATCAATTGCGCTATTTTCGAATGTTCGGCCAAGTTCAGCCGAACTGAACTCGGCCAAATCAAACCCGAACTCGGGTTTCAAACTGAACAACTGAACGTCCGAACATCCAAACTGCATTCTGTTCGCACATCCCTACTCCACATTTCCCCTCCAAAATCCAACTGCCACAGCATTAATAATAATGACAGCGATAACAACATTGTTGTTTTTGTTTTCGATACCGGTATCGGTATTCTTGCTTGTCATTTTGTTATCTTTATTCTTGGTTGTCATTTTCATTATTGCAATAATGAAAACAAAAACAATTTTTGTTATTATTGTAATAACGAAAACAACATGCACACCCCAGAGTACTAAATCTACATGTCCTAAATCCCACATTAAAGCCTTAACCACTGCGCCATCATGTGTAAGAGTCATTGTGATTTTTTTTTGTTGCTGTTGTTTTTCATAGAACGTAGAAGTCAAATTCTGCAATGTCCCGAGGACCATCAAACAAAAACGAAAAGAAATGATGTGCTTTCTGCACCTTCCTATTGTAATTCGGTACTTCACGTCTTTGGCAATTCTATTTGGTGAGTGTTGGGGTTTTTTAAAAATTGAATGTGAATTTGATTGCTCCATCAGCATGACGTAGCGCAGGAGGAAGTCATGAAAAATACTGAACAAAAAAGTGAGCAATGTACCAAAATATGAAACTGAATTTCTCAACAGCAAAAAGTATAAATACATATATACACCTGTGGAAGGGAATAGTCAAATTGTATCACAATTTTTAAAATGCACATTTATTTCAGCTTAATAGTTAGATTTCAGACCCCTAACCAAATCCAGAATCCAGTTCAGTCCTGAAGTCTATGGAACCTGGTCCTTCCAATTCTCTAGGAGACCCTATAGAAGGCCAGGCAGGAAACTCACTTCTGAAGCCTCCATTTTGTCTTCCGTCTCCTTCAGCTCAGGCATCGTTTCCCTCAGGTTAGGCTTTTCCAGATGCAAGCAGAATCAAGGTTCCAAACTGTAGGCCATGCTAACTGTACATGGGATGGCAAGCAGAGCTATAATTTGAAATACTTAGTATATCTTTAGTGCTGCCTGGGGTCACAGAATTATATTTCAAGTCCTCTGAATGGGACCACAGAGACAAAAATTTGGGAACTATTAAAGTAAAGAACTACAACACTCTCATCTGCTCACTTCCAATTTATCACATTTTCCCCTTGGCTCATTTTTGGGTTTGCACTCTCTTGTTATAGTCATGCATGTTGCATGGTATTCTGTTTTTCAGATAATAGAATACCTTAAGATTCATAGAAAGGAAGACTACTGAAAATGAATATTTGTAATTGTTTTATTAAACTATTGTGTGAATAATAAAATGAACAGATTTTTTTCTGGGTTGAATCAACTCATGAATACATATTTGCACTGGAGTGCGTGAAACTCTTGCTTTTTATGGAAATGCTCAGAAATGAAACTTCACTCATCCAAGAAAGCAAAGAAAAGAAGATCATTAATATTGATTCAGCAAGTCTGAAAGTTTTGGTCTTGGGAACATTCACAGACACATTTGTCGAGTTCTTATGGGTTATCAAGGTGAGGGTGCTCTAAAGAAAGGTCATGTAAAGACCTTATTTTGACTGTCATAGAACTCTGATCTTTCCTTAAGAATGCAAAAGAAATATACTAGGAGTGACTAGTACATTATTATTGACTGCCAGTAAACATGGAACATACAGAGCACATAGTTTGAACATTTGTTCTGATCGTGCAAACCTGTACTGGTGTGAGTTAATTAAAAGGCCTAATTCATTTTCCCTTTTGTGGGTGTGGCTAAGGCTGCATTCTCACCTGCGGCAGTGGTGGCGGCAGCGGGAGGGACGAGGGAGACGTGGCAGCACAGAGGAGCCAGCAGCCGGGAAAAGAGCCAGTGCAGAATGGGGATCTGCTGCCGCTTCTCTTGTGCATGTCAGGCTGCAAAATCCTGCCCTGACATGTGCAAGAGAAGCTTTGTGGGGTAGAGAAGTGTTTAAGTGTGCAGGGTTTTGGGGGTGGATGTTCCATCTACAACCCCCCTTTGAGAGGGGGTATGGGCAGGGGTGGGGGTGGAGGGCTGTGCCATGTTCACCCTGTGAGACAGGGGCATAGGGGGCACAGGGTGCTTGAAACGGTTTGGGCTGGTTATGCCATAACCACCGGGGGGGGGGGGGAGGATTGTGCCATGGGCATGTGGGATTTGGAATGGAGTGGGGGGTGATGCCACGCCTCAGTGTGAGGGGGTATAGGCAGGTGTGGAAGGGAGAAGGGGGTAAGGGTGGGTTTCCTGCCTGCCTCCTTGGCAAATACCTGGCAAATAGCAGGTTACTTCTGGGTACAACTAGCATTCTACAGTTAGACCTACAACTAGCATTCTTCGGTCTACAATACCCACCCAACATGGTTCAACAACAGATCGACAGAGCCAGGCTAGTACACAGATGTAACCTGCTACAAGACAAACCTAACAAAGATAATGGCAGAACACCTCTGGTTGTCACCTACAGCTCTCAGCTAAAACCTCCCACATTCATCATTAAGGATCTACAACCTATCCTGGAAAATTACACCTGTGTGGTAAACCTGTCCTCGCTTAGTCAGCCACCCAGCCTGAAGAGACTGGTCACCCACAATAATGGCATTTTCAACATAAACACTGACCCAGGGACCAAACCCTATAACAAAGCCAGATGCCAACTCTGTCCCCACATTTACATGGACAATATTTTCACAGGACCTAACAACATTAGCTACACCATTAAGGACTCCTTAACATGCACATCCTCCAATGTAATTTATGCCAGCTCCTGCCTGAAATGCTCGTGTGATGTATCCTGTATATAGGCATATATTTTTTTGACCATCTGTATTTCAATATATTGGAAATCAGAATTAGCCTCTCTGTATCATGTCTTCCTAAAGAGCTGTCCTATAGTGAACTTTCTATTAAACTGGATACTGGACCAGATACTGGAATAGGAGATATAATCTTAAAGAAATCAACATTCACTGTTGACTAGAGTCAAGTGATGTGACTCCCAAGCAGGGCATAAAGAGGCCTTGTCTGTTTGGAGTTTACTCATTGTTAATCCTATCTTAGATGATAATGACCTGTTTTAGTATGTTTTCTCAAACCATGTGTTTTTAACTGACAGTTTCTCTTTTGTACTATGTCTTTATTTGAACTTAAGTAAACTATTGCTTTATTTTTATAACATTCTTAAGTCTCATAGCTTCATTTATAAATGAATTGTCTTTAGTACTTTGCTGAGCGGCTGGCTTATTAGCATAGTGTAAACTCAGTTTTTCACATATTGGAAAAGAGTACCCTATATCCAGACCAGATCATGTCAGGCCTGGACCACTAAGCACAAATTCCCTTTGAGTAAGCTGAGGCACAACACAACATCCACCCCTTCTGCTGTTTACATTGGACAAACAGGACAACCCCTACGAAATAGAATGGACACAAGTCTTACATCAAAAATGGTGACACTCAAAAACCAGTGGGTGAACACTTCAATCTTCCTGCGCACAGCACCTCTGACCTGAGGGTTTGTGTACTTAAACAAAGACCACTAAAGGACGGGTTGAACATGAACCCACAGAACTTGAATTCATTACCAAATCAGACTCTGTTTCTTTGGGTTTGAATCAAGATCTGGGTTTCCTATCACATTACATAAAATAATTGTACCTTTAAACAGCTGTTTTACCCTTTGTTTACCCTTGTGTGTGTGTGTGTGTGTATATATATATATATATATATATATATATATATATATATAGGCACAAATTAACTGGTTATGGGGTGGGGGTTTAAAGACAGTATTCTTTTTAGCAATAACTTCATTAAGAAGAGTTAGTGAAATAGCAACCATAATAATCTCAGAACCATATTTGCAGATTTTCCAAGATAGAATAAAAATTGCTTTACATCCTAAATTCCTACCTAATATAGTATAAGTAAGACAGCTGTGAGAATGTGGCCCTTTTTACACAGGCCTCTATCACCCATGAACACGCAGATTTCTGCGTATTTTTGGGTGGGGCAGCCCCATGTAAAGTGACTGGGGGTGCCTGCATGTGCCTGCCTAACACGCTTCCCCAATCACCCCCATCTCTTTCCCTTGCATGGAGAAACCAGGTGAAATGGTGGTTGCTCCGTGGGTGCAGATGAGTGGGGATTGAGTGGGGGGGCGTGTGCAGCCATGTGACACCCTACCAATGCAACAGCATGCCCATGGATCCACCACCCTGCAGAGCTGTGTAAAAAAATGGTCTGTAAGGATCCACTTGAAGAAGAACAAAAGGTAGCTGTCTTGTAAAAAAGGTTCTTCAAGATGTCTCCAAACATTCTCACAATCACCACCCTTCCAGCCCCGGATGGAACTTTCCTAGAAAGGGTTGGAAGGAACTGTCATTCTGGGGGGGGAAGAGTACTTTTTATACTAGAGGAGCTCGAGACCATCACATGGTCTATTATCTGAACATGGTGAGCATGCAATGCACAACCCAGTTGTAAGAGTGTTAGAAGCCATCTCGAAGAACCTTCTTTACAAAGCAACAACCTTCTGTTCACTCACATGAAGGAGTTGTCTGTTTATAAACAGATTTATCTCCCAGTCCGATCAGATCCTACTGCACTTGCAGGCAGAGGGAGAGGAGGGGGAAACCCCACATGCAAACACAGAGCGAACAAAGCAAACCATCTCAAGCCAACAATATTATGTTAAGTCTTTAGCACACCACAAAAGCAGCAGCATGAAGTTCCATTTGTCCCCCAGAACATACTACGCAGTAGGGATGGGAATTCCGGATCTACCGGTATCCGATAATGCCGGTATCGGGCGTACCGGCATTATCGGATTCGGCCCGGTAATCCGGCCCCCGGTACCGGATTTCAGTGTGCCGGTTTTTTTACATTGCGGCCATTTTTAAATGGCTGCAATGTAAAAAAAATTAAAGCCCCAGCCAAACTGTTTTAAAAAAAAAAAACCCTCCCCGAGTCCAGGCTGCGCGGGTGGAAGGGGGGACACCCCCCACCCACCCTGCCCAGCCTGGCTTTTTGTTGTAAAAAAGATAGAACAGCAACAGAGTGAGACCCCGAGGCGAGCCCCCCCCCCAGCACCAGCGGCCGCGGCGTCCCCGCAGCCGCAGGTAAGTATGACCCGATCCCTGGGGGGGGTGGGGGTGTTTAACACCCCCACCCCCCCCAGGGATCACCCCTACAGCGCGCTTGCCGCTTACCTTGGGGAGCTCCGGCGGCGGCGGGCGGCCCGGCGGCTTCAGCGCCGGCTGTGGCTGCCGGCGTCAGGACGCTGTAGGCCTTCCGGTGCACTTCCGGGTTTCACCGGAAGGCCTAGAACGTCCTGAAGCCGGCAGCCACAGCCGGCGCTGAAGCCGCCGGGCCGCCCGCCGCCGCCGGAGCTCCCCAAGGTAAGCGGCAAGC
Source organism: Sphenodon punctatus (assembly GCA_003113815.1). Classification (NCBI taxonomy): domain Eukaryota; kingdom Metazoa; phylum Chordata; class Lepidosauria; order Sphenodontia; family Sphenodontidae; genus Sphenodon; species Sphenodon punctatus. The sequence goes on from QEPC01004484.1 coordinate 569,819, forward strand.
GCGCTGTAGGGGTGATCCCTGGGGGGGGTGGGGGTGTTAAACACCCCCCCCCCCCCCAGGGATCGGGTCATACTTACCTGCGGCTGCGGGGACGCCGCGGCCGCTGGTGTTGGGGGGGGGGCTCGCCTCGGGGTCTCACTCTGTTGCTGTTCTATCTTTTTTACAACAAAAAGCCAGGCTGGGCAGGGTGGGTGGGGGGTGTCCCCCCTTCCACCCGCGCAGCCTGGGAGGGGGAGGGAATTTATTTTAATTTATTGCATTGGTTTCAATGGGGACACAGCGCCCCATTGAAACCAACGCAATAAATCCGGCACCGGTATACCGGATTTAATCCGGGAATCCGGTTTTTGTGAAACCGGTAACTGGTAAATCCGGTAGCCGGTAATGGGCCCGGGGTCCCACCCCTACTACGCAGTTCTGTTGCAAACTAAACTTATGAGACAGGGAACAAACATTCATGCAAAGACTAGTCATTAGTGAACCAACATGTAGCATGGTGGTCTTCTTGCAGCAGAAAAGCCTTGAAACTGGTACTGAAAAGGGGGGCCATTTTAAATGAAGTGAACATTCCAACAAAGATTAGAAATCCTTCCCTCCACATTCATCCCCCTCCAAAAAAGGCAGCACAGTCTTTCTGCACATGGAAATGGAGAGCAAGCAAAACAAACAATCTCAAGCCAACAATATTATGTTAAGTCTCGAGCACACCACAAAAGCAGCAGCATGAAGTTCCACTTGTCCCCCAGAACATGCTATGCAGTTCTGTTGCAAACTAAACTTATCAGACAGGGAACAAACATTCATACAAAGACTAGTCATTAGTAAACCATCAAGTGGCATGGTGGCCTTCTTGCAGCAGAAAAGCCTTGAAACTGGTACTGAAAAGGGGGGCCATTTTAAATGAAGTGAACATTCCAACAAATATTAGAAAACCTTCCATCCACATCCATCCCCCTCCAAAAAAACCACCCAAACAAATAGAAAGCAGACAATTAGGGTAACAGGGTCTCACACAGGGAGAAAAACTAAGACAGCAAGAGCCAAGTGATATATCTTAAAGCATAGGAATCAAGGCAACACAGCCCTTCGAAATGGGCTCACAAAATTAGTAATTACCCCTACCCGTGGGGGTGGGAAGAGATTGAAGAGGACAAAAGAAAGCACAAGCAAACAAACAATGATCAGAGCAGGGGATTTGTTTTTTCTTTCAAAACTTACCAGGTTTCTAAAAGGATGAGACCTCTTGATCACTCTAGTCTGATTCTGATAACCACCTTCTGTTGTTCTTCCCTCAAACCAAGGAGGCCAGGGACTCCAAACAAGTCTTCCTTAAAAAAAAGGGGGGGGGGAAGTCTCTCTCCCCCCCTCCCTCTAGTGAACCAGAGGAAGGCGCAAGGAAGAGTGAACTATTTCCCTCCCTCCTCCCACTCTGGTAGAGGAGGGGCCAGGAAAAAAAAAAGAACTATGGGCTGGCCAGAACTTTTCAAAAGGCACCCTGACATGCCCTCTAGACCTTGCTGATTGGCTGGGTTTCTCCATAGGAACCCAGGCAAGGAGCACATGGCACCTCCCCCAATCCCTCAGAAAGCAGTGATTTTCTGGGCTGAAGCCCAGCGCATGATTTCTGAGAGCTTGGAGGAGATCCTCTAAGTCCCTGCTTCCCTTTAGCTCTCTGGCCTGTGAGTGGAAAGCTAGAGGGAGGGGGTAGCAGCAGCAGCAGGAGGAGGATGTTTGTCCCCTCTTCCTCCTCCCCTTGCAGAGTTCTTTCCTTTCAGCATTTGTTTACATATGACTCATCGCTCTCTAGGAGGAGAATTAAAATGTAAAAAAGCCTTGAGACAAGCAGGGAAACTGACAGTGCTGGCACTGGATCACTTGAGGAGCAGCTTCTGGCTCCCCAGCAAGCATGGGGGGAGATCCCTAAGGGGCTTGGGGAGTGTCTTCCCCAACACCCTGGGGTCGGGGCCGCCACTGCACAAAGGAAGGAGGAGACAATGAACGTCAGTGATGCTGGCCATTTTGACATTTCTAAACATCAATTAAACTGGTATACTCAGGCAGGACACTCCTAGGGATGG
>QEPC01004484.1:571996-585330 GCA_003113815.1 Sphenodon punctatus
CTGAGGTTTCCCACCTCTGGTTTCGACTACCTTTTCTTCATTTTGTCACTCTCTGGTTTAGAATTTCATTGGGGAGCAGCTTAAGTAGGTCAGAATCTGCATTTGTATACAGAGAGTGCATGTGTCTGTCTTACGTTGCTGATTGGAATAATTTTACATCACAAAATATTTGCGTCAATGGAAATCCATAGGTGCAGTACACACAACACAAAAGCTGACAACTTTGTACCTATATATATAATACACCATGCTGTTGTTAAGCTCAACAGGACTTCAGTTGTTGTAAGTGGAAAATTCAGCTCAGTGGTTTCTTTAAACAAATTATTTCATTAAGACAAAAGTGCAGAAGATCAAGCAGCAGTAGTTAGGCTATTTCAGATGATGACTTACTTCATGGCATCATGCTTCTTTGGGCTATTATATTGTCAAATCTCATAAGCTTGGCAGTATTGTGTGGAATAATTGTTTGGATGGGAGACCTCCTAGGAATGCCCATGGTACTTTCAAGAAGTTGTGCTTACAATGCAGTAAGTGGCACTCTATTTCTTCAGGCTTAGTGCTACATAAGGTGTTTATAAACAAGAGGGAGTCCATGTTCAGACTGTGGAGTCCCATGTAGCTCCCAATCACATGCTTTTTGTTTTAGCGTTTAGAGCTAAACAGGCAGGTCCTGTGCACATTTAATGTGCTTATAAACAAGAGGGAGTCCATGTTCAGACTGTGGAGTCCCATGTAGCTCCCAATCACATGCTTTTTGTTTTAGCGTGTAGAGCTAAACAGGCAGGTCCTGTGCACATTTAATGTGCTTGTGGCAGCTGCCACCAGTGGCCCCCTTTCTATCAGAAGCTGCACTAGCACACTCTCCCAATGGAAAGGCGGTTGCTAGAGGAGAAAGCAGTCACACTCTCTCATCTGAGAGGTGGCTGTGAGAGGAGAGAGTAATTGCGCTGTCCCAGCTGAAAGGCAGCTGCAAAAGGAGAGAGAGATCACGCTCTTCCAGTTGTGAGGTGGCTGTGAGAGGAGTGAGCAGAGGCAGAGAGTGCAAGAAGAGGATCTGTACCCACACTCCTCTCTCCATTTCAGAAAGGAACGGAGAGTGAATGGGAATGGAACTGAGAGGAGCAAGGTAGGGAGCGAGGCTCTTCTGGAGGATCCATGGGGCTCCGGAGCTTCACTGGGCTCCTTTCTCGAATGGAAACTCCTAAACTTGCCCCTTCCCCTCTCCCCTCAGTTCCATTCCCAAACAGAGAGAGAAGTGCAGGCAGAGATCCTGTGGAGAAGGTCCTTCCTGCATCTCCTGATTCCCTCTCTCCTCTTGAAGCNCGCCATTGAGCTCGCTCTAACGGATAGAGCCTTTCTTGTCCTCAAAGTAAAGTTTACAAATCTGGCAGCAGCACCTCCTGAGCCCACTGCTTGCTCCTTATCTGAGGATCCAGGCACCACCACTGGAGGTGTAGTAGGGGCAGCGACCTCTAGTTCCTCCTCCTCCTCCTCCTCAAGCGGCAAGTTGGCCCCCAGCTGGGGAAGAAGCACCACAGCTTTCTTCATTTTTTTTAAAAAAAATTTTTAATCACACACACCCAAAAACACAGTCACCCACAACACACACCAACCACCATCACAACAACAGCACACCCAAACACAGCCAAAACACACAAACCGAACAGACACCCAGCAAAACACACACTCACTTGCCACACAGCTCCACATGCACTCAAATTTCCGGTTTCTGCTGCACTCATGCTCGTGCGATAATTTTTTTCAAACTGCCAAACCCGAACCAATTGGCCGAACCGAACGGCCAAACCCGAACCCGGTGAACGATCCGAACGGCCGAACCCGAACCTTGATCTGTTCGCCCATCCCTAGACACTCCTGAATTTAATGGTAGAGGATTGTACCCTCAGAGTAAGATTGAAATTACTACAGGGGAGTTTTTAACTCAGACGGTTTACTTTCTCTGTCTAGACTTGATGAACCGCATGCTACAGGTTTCTTTGGAGATCTATGTCCTAGAGAGGAATTAATGTTCAATTATAACAAATCTGGTTATGGGTTTTGCCCCAGCAGCCAGGAGGGTTAGGTGGGTACTGAAAGGGAACCACTTGGAACAGGTTTGATCATTTTTCCCTGTTGGATCATTGGGGTTCTCATATTAATTATGTTCAGCAGATGGCCATTCCTTCTACAAAGGCCCTGGTTCGGTTCTATAGAGAGAACAGGGGAAATTTTTGAAAGGAAAATACTCCCACAGATTAGTTATGGGACCCAGATCTGGCAGGTGGGAGGGGGCCCACAGTGACATCTTTGGAATTGATTCAGAATTCTTTTCTGAAAGCCTTATTGGGAGTTCCCACAGCTGCACTGACAGCACTTTTACAGCTGGAAACTGGGATAGGTTCAGTGGCATCAAAATTAGTTTGGGCCTCCTTAATATATTGGTTAAAAATGGTAAATTCCCCAGTGGAGTTTCTGCCTAGACTATGCTTCTCAGGGAGACTGGCTCTCTCTGGCTGGCAGCATCTTTCTGACTAGTGGTCCGTTACATTGGGTAATATCAGATGGCTGGGCTTCTCACTTGAATTTCTCCTCTCTGTTCCTAGGAAGGACGCAGTCAGGTTGCTGAAACAACGTGCAGACTGTTAGAACTGTGGCAGCTGACTATAGAGTCTTGCCATTCTAAGTACTGAATACCAAGTCATGGGGACGGGGGAGGGGAAGGGACATTATGTACAAGTAATGTCTAGCTCAATACATCGGAGAGACTTTACAGCCCTAAGACTTCAACGGTTTAAGTCAATGGTGGTTACTGGACACTATTTGGGCATGATTCTTGCTGAAAGGACCTTCGTCTGTGGTAGTGACCAGCTAGAGGATTTGTTTCACTACCTATTAATATGTCCTTTGTACTTCAAGGAACATACCAGGTTGTATAGGGAATTAAGATAGGAATCCCCAGTTCTCTCAAGGCAGTTGTTGTGTAAACTAATGAACGACTCCAGCGATACAACTTGTGAAGCCATTGCTTCATTTGCTGTAGCTGAGGCTAAGATCCGGACTTGCTTTGTGAATCCAGACCCTAATAAGGGCAAGAGTGTGTTACCATCTCAGTGAGAGATATCCAGAGCTTACCTCTCGATAGTCTAGAAGGTTATGTTGCTTTTTGTTTTGTTTTGTTTTTTGTATATATGTTTTTATGGTGATTGGAGGGTAGCATTGTATTGAATTGTATTTTATTGATTGTTTTGTTGTGGTATTGTTGATTTTTGTTTTTGTAACATTATTGAGTCTGTCATCTGATATGGCTATTGGCTGTTCAGAATAAACTTATTCATTCATACTCAGAGGGTTCCAAATTACTGAATTATAGTCCTTTGTTTTGAGGCAGGATAACTTCTACCTACAGCACTGGAGACAGGTGCTTGGAGATCTGGATTTTGAAAATATCCAAGGAGGGAGGTTTCACAACCGCCCAAGGCAACTGATCCTATTGCAAAACAGTTACAGTTAGGAAGAGGGCTGAAACAAGCAATCACAGTGAAAGCTGTTTTAATTGGAAAGAGGTAATTCACCTTCATCCGTTTGACAATGAAACTTACCTGCATTTTGCTGTTTTGCACTAATTCTTGCTACTTATGGATCCTCCAGTTGCTCGCTCGTGCCACCTTGCCAAGCTTGTCTGCTTGACTTAAATTGTGCCAATTATGCTGCAATTGCTGCCTGCCTTAGGTTGTGCCAATTTTACGGCATTTAGCAGAGTCATAAATTGATGGGAAATGTTGTGAATTGATGGAAAATACCAGAAATAGATGGGAAATGATGGGAAAACACAGACACCAATCTTGCAATAGCAGAAGCACAGAATCAATTAATAGAGAGGAAATACTGATGCAAGTGCTCGTGAAAGCGAGGCATTTCCTGACCATCCAGGAACACCTACTCTCACCTAAGCTCTAGTTATATCTGATCAAAATCTAAATCTTTGCAAGTTAAGACCATTTTCTTTTGTTTTATCATCTGTTGCAGTAGAAAAGGAATGTTCACTATCCTTTTTGTGACAGCCTTTTCATATTTGAAAAGCACTATTGTGTCTCCCCCTTCCCTTAGTTTTCATTACAAAGGCTAAGAATGATAGTTTTCTACAGTAATGTTTACTTTATTGTACTCTCCAAAAATTTAAAAGAGTGTTTCTCCTTTGATTTGTGGGATGTAAGAGCATGCTGAGTCCTAAGATTATCAGAGGAAATCTTCAGGATGCCAAGTTTTCAAATGGACAGAGTATAGTTCCCATGTTGGTCCCAAATGTCAGGAAAAGAAAAAGACAACCAGGGCCTAGAAGGTATATTTATCTAGACACCAAACAAGCTTAGAAAAGCAAACCTCCTTTCTTAGTAAATAAATAAGCTCATTCATGTATTTCTTTTATAAAAGACAAAAAAGAAAAAAGTAGCACATAACAGAAATTTAAAATAACTCAGAAGAACAAGTATCCAAAAAGTTCATTGAGTCTTTCTTTCTTTAGGAAATCCTTCAAAAACAGCAAAACCTGAAGTGTTCTCCAAACACAAGTTGCATTGTAAACACAGTTCTCATCAAACAGCTGGTTTCTCTATATTAAAGTTCAGTCCAAGTCCAACGCTGGTTCTGCTATCTACAAGTCAGGATTAATTCTACTACACTGGATATTTTCAGACGTTATGCTGACCCGATTCGTCCCAGTAAATCCCCGGCAGGGGCGAATGAAATAACCACCCTACGTGATCAAACAATGGCCTGAATAGACGTGCTGGCTGATCCTGTGGACGCACGGCTCCGCCCCCGCCCGCCCTCTTGGGAGACAGTCGGGCGCCGCGGCCAATGCGGCTGCAGCACACAGTCGCTTTGACCATGTCCCAGAATCCCGCCGGGGGATTCTGGGCTGTGATCGCCAGCCAGACATTACTTTTTATTGCTTCCCGCCGGGAATCACTTTGACCACGCTTTCGGAGCTCATCCCGCGGGGAGCCCGGGAAGCATGGTTGAAATTGACCCCATGTGGGAATCGGCCGTGGTGAACATCTGGCGGCTGCCAAACAGACGTTCAGGGCACTTTGACCCCGCAGCAAATTTGACCGTGGTTCACTGTGGTTGACTGTGATCTTGTAACGTCTGAAGATACCCACTGATCATTCAGATTCTGCTTTGCAAGCCCAAACTGACTCTGCTCTGCATTCATTTACCATTAAACATTTTCTTTCTGTGGGCATATACCCCCAGGGTAACTTTCTATCCCAAACAGAATGGGTTTTCCCATTGGGATGCAAATTTGCAAAGCCTGTTTGACTGGTTCAGGTTACCAGACAAAACTTTGTCCCATGGGAAAAAGAAATCAAAAGCAAGGGGGGGGGGGGCAACACTGTGGAGTTCACTTCACAAGAAGGCACTATGGAGAATACTTCAACAGTAAGCATTTTATTTTCCTCCATATTCCATTATCTCATGAAACCCCTGAATGAGTAGAAGCTAGGGATCTGCACAGTAACTCTCTTTTGTTTTTATTATTCATTTTGTTTTCATTATTACAATGTCAATCGTTTTTTGTTATATTTCTTTATTCTTTGTTTCATTTTTGTTTTTACTTCCATTTTCAATTTCCATTGTTTTCAATTGAAAACACATTTTAGGTTGTAATATTTTTATTTCGGTTCCAGTTCTGATGATAATTGGCAGAATTATACCACCTACAGAGGGCATTCTGTGTGGCACATGTGGGAAAGATTGGGATAAAGGGATCTGATTTTATAAGCAGCTGAATTTTGTTATTTTACAAAATTCTGTGTATACATTCCTGAATGTAATAACTTTGTATCCCATCTGATTTAGATAAACACATGGCAAGATTATACCCCTCCCTAAGGGTACTCTCTCTGCCACATTTCATAAGTATTGCATAAAGGGTCCCAATGTTGTAAGCAATTTATTTGTAAATGCATTTCTAGCTGTAACAGCTTTGTATTCCAGTATGATTACATGACATTTAGAAGAAATGTATCCTGGATCTTCTGGATCATCTCTGCCAAGTATAACAATTATCTGATAAAGGGAACCAATGTTATAAGCCTGCACACAATCTGGAGAGTATGAGCCTATTCCAGGGATTCTCTTATGTTCATCACTGTGGTACAAGATGTGCTTGTGATGCCAATTGGCCAGCAGAAATGTCACCCATATATCATTCTCTGCTGTGACCACCACAACCACTCTCCCTCATTTGTTACTGGGAAGTTATATTGTAAGCCGCCCCGGGCTGCCAGATGGCAGGCGGGGCGGGGTATCAAATTGAAAAATAGATTATTTTTTTTTAAAAAAGTTGGAAGCATCTGTTTAGGAAAGATCCAGTAAGAAATTCTCTTATGTCCTCTGTCACAGTGCTGCAGGATGTGATTGTGATGGCAATTGGCCAGCCTGGGTTTGTGAACCATGTCTCCTGATTGCTCGGATACTTCCCCCTGCCCTCTACCTTGCTGTCTGAAGTCCCAATTATGTCCTTTCTATGCCTCAGTGCCACCCAGCATTGGTCCTTGAAAGCTGGAACCATGTACTAAAAGAGGCAATCACATCTATGTCCTAGCCAGGGAGTCTTTGAAATGTCATGCCAATTGGCCAGAGGATATATCTCTCATCTCTGCTGTTTGGGTGGGCACTCCAGGTGCATGGGGGTGTCCATCAACTTGCAGAGAACACCCCAGGAGGGGGCAGGAGGATGTTTGACAGCAACCCAGGTACATGGGGATTGGATTTAAATAGCTAGAGGAACTCTTGCAGTGACCTCTAACACACACACACGCACACGCACACGCACACGCACACGCACACGCACACGCACACACGCCTGCTATAAAAGTATGAGAAAAAGCTCTGCCCAAAGCCAGAACTAACCATAGATTAAAAAAAAGTAGGCCAAAAGAATAGCAACTTTTATCTACCCTCTATGCCCGCCTTGAAGCCACTAACAATTCTTCCTCCTGTAAAGGTGGAATCATGCAGTAATTGGCCAGTGAATGTGTCTGTAAATCTGTTGGGCTGATCCTCACCATTATACAGCCCTCTTCCCCCTGCTATGTCTGTCTCTGAATGGCACTGTATGTACTATTTACCTGAATAATGAAAGTCTTCAAGGGGGAAATTTCAATTGCTTATAAAATTTGGACCCTTTTTCAAATCTTACTTCAGTTTAGCAGAGATGTTCCTGATATTCTGTGTTATAATCCTTCCAAATTTCATGTAAAACGCATAGACCAAATAAATGTTACAGCCACTAATGCATTTACAAGTAACTTGATTATAATATAATACTCTTTTATCCAATCCTTCTGAAAGTGTGTGTTCTTAGGTACTTAGGGAGGGGTATAACCTTGCCATGTGTCATTGAAATCAGATGGGAGACAAAGACAATACACCTAGGAATGTGTACACAGATTTTTGTAAAATAAAGAATTTCAACTCCTTGTATAATCATAACCCTTTATCCAATCTTTCTGGAATTTGGCACACAGAATGCCCTCCAGTTAGAGTATAATACTTCCAAGTTTCACCAAAATATGTTTAAAACAAAAATGTTACAGCTGCAAATATGTTTTTCAGATTTTTCCTAATCATTCATATTAACAAAATATTTGTTTTTGTTTTTTCATTATTATGTTCTTTCATTTTTGTCATTCAATAAAGAAAATGAAAAATCCATATTTTTCATGGATTTTGCACACCCCTAGTGGCAGCCACCTAGACTCCATGTCAGTGTGTGTGGGGGTTGGATGGGAGGCAGCAGCCATCTGGAAAAAAGTTCATATTTTTCAAATGAATCCAATTGTGTGGCTGATAATTTTGCATATTGGGGTACAAATATACCCACAAGACACAGCCTTATCTCTGTTGTGTATGTGGGGGGTTGTATTGGAAGGTTGCGGGTGTGTATTGGGACCCATACTGACTTCTGTTGTCAAATGGAATGAAATTTCTCTGAGGTACATTTTTTACCCCATGACAATGTTTCTGGGGTAAAATGTTACCCAACATTCCTCCCAAAAGTAATTATTTTTGCAGATTAGATGAGAGTTAAAGGGTGCACTCAGGAAGAGGAGACTCCAGATCATGGATCTGTGTCATGGAACTGTCCCCTATCCTTGTGTGTATGTCCTCATCTCTGTTCCTTTATCCTGAACTCAGACTTTCAGTGCTTGGGGGTAGGAACTGGATGTGTGGGCCATATTCAGGATCTGGAAAAGGATAAAATAAAAACTAGTCATGGTTCATATGGGCCTGAGGTTTCCCACCTCTGGTTTCGACTACCTTTTCTTCATTTTGTCACTCTCTGGTTTAGAATTTCATTGGGGAGCAGCTTAAGTAGGTCAGAATCTGCATTTGTATACAGAGAGTGCATGTGTCTGTCTTACGTTGCTGATTGGAATAATTTTACATCACAAAATATTTGCGTCAATGGAAATCCATAGGTGCAGTACACACAACACAAAAGCTGACAACTTTGTACCTATATATATAATACACCATGCTGTTGTTAAGCTCAACAGGACTTCAGTTGTTGTAAGTGGAAAATTCAGCTCAGTGGTTTCTTTAAACAAATTATTTCATTAAGACAAAAGTGCAGAAGATCAAGCAGCAGTAGTTAGGCTATTTCAGATGATGACTTACTTCATGGCATCATGCTTCTTTGGGCTATTATATTGTCAAATCTCATAAGCTTGGCAGTATTGTGTGGAATAATTGTTTGGATGGGAGACCTCCTAGGAATGCCCATGGTACTTTCAAGAAGTTGTGCTTACAATGCAGTAAGTGGCACTCTATTTCTTCAGGCTTAGTGCTACATAAGGTGTTTATAAACAAGAGGGAGTCCATGTTCAGACTGTGGAGTCCCATGTAGCTCCCAATCACATGCTTTTTGTTTTAGCGTGTAGAGCTAAACAGGCAGGTCCTGTGCACATTTAATGTGCTTGTGGCAGCTGCCACCAGTGGCCCCCTTTCTATCAGAAGCTGCACTAGCACACTCTCCCAATGGAAAGGCGGTTGCTAGAGGAGAAAGCAGTCACACTCTCTCATCTGAGAGGTGGCTGTGAGAGGAGAGAGTAATTGCGCTGTCCCAGCTGAAAGGCAGCTGCAAAAGGAGAGAGAGATCACGCTCTTCCAGTTGTGAGGTGGCTGTGAGAGGAGTGAGCAGAGGCAGAGAGTGCAAGAAGAGGATCTGTACCCACACTCCTCTCTCCATTTCAGAAAGGAACGGAGAGTGAATGGGAATGGAACTGAGAGGAGCAAGGTAGGGAGCGAGGCTCTTCTGGAGGATCCATGGGGCTCCGGACCTTCACTGGGCTCCTTTCTCGAATGGAAACTCCTAAACTTGCCCCTTCCCCTCTCTCCTCAGTTCCATTCCCAAACAGAGAGAGAAGTGCAGGCAGAGATCCTGTGGAGAAGGTCCTTCCTGCATCTCCTGATTCCCTCTCTCCTCTTGAAGCTACCTCTCAGCTGAGAGAGCACACTAGGTGTGACTCCATGGTGCTGGCAGACCTGGATGTGAGCAAGGCTGCATGAAACCTAATTAACAAGATGCGGCAACTGGGGGATGCATGGGTGGTGCAGGCTAATACCTGGTATCAATGCCTAATAGGCAGGCAGATGAACAACACTTGGTGGGTGTTAATGTGAGCTTGTTTATTTTCACCCATAGCATTGTGCATATAAAGGCAAATTAAAGAAGAGCTTGGTAAACAACGATAACTCAGCCAACAAGTTACTCCCTCCCCTGATCCAAGTGACAGCTGGTCCCTGGCTGTGATATGCCTGCACGCAATGGATGCTACTGCCCATCACTCACAGTCCTGCAGCCTCACTCCAAGTGTGGCAGGTCAAGCACACCTGGTCACATGAATAGCCCCACCTTGGGAAGCCTCATACCACTTGGGATAAGGCTGCTCCGTGACTCGTCCTTGGGATTTTTCCCAGGACCTGTGGTGGAGCAGCTGCCTGCCTGCCTCATAATAGGATGGGGCAAACATCTGGCAGGCCCTGGGCACACAAGCCACTGTATTACATGGCTCATTTGCCCAGGGAGAGGTGAGGCTACCCAAAGAGTGGAAGCCTCCCCAGCCCATCTCGTGTGGCTGCACCCATAGTCTCAAATTGAACTGGACTTCCCTGCAGCCATATGGAATGGTTTGCATCTCATTTGAATCCACTATCCTCTCAGTCACCAATAGATTTCTCTCATTGTGACTGCGTTCCAACATTGAACCTTCTATTGAATACAATATTTGCATCTGGATTATTTCCCCCCAGTTGTATTGTTTGCAATTTCTCAAACTGAAACTTGAGTTGCTTTCTTTCTGTGTTATTAATCTCTCTAAGCCCCTTTGCTTGTGGTTATATTACTTGTGATGTGGCAGTTGTACAAAATACCGAATGGACTGACAGGATAGTACAACTCAAAGAAGACATTTACAAGTAATTTATTAGGCTACTGAAACTCATCGTCCTGCATTTTTACAAAGTAACAGACTGGGTAACTATAATTTAATGGGATTCAGTCATTTAGACTTGATTCCAGTTGATTTTGGCTATAATGAAACTCTATAGTGAAAGTCTCAAGTTACTGCAGAACATTGTAAGGGACTGTCTCTCGTCTGCAATACATATAGTGCTCAGTGATGTATTCCAAAGTTATTATCCCTCTGCCCTCCCTCCATTCTTCATGAAGGGAAGGAGGGAGCATCTTAGCTTTCATGGCATCCTGCAGCTACAGATATGAAAGACAACACAGCTCCAACACTGAAGGAAGAAGAGACCAGCGCTGGATGAAATAATATGGATGAAACCATAGTTAAGGGTCCTCCACCTGGGTTAACTACCTACTCTTCTTCAAAAAACAAACAAACAAAAAAACCAAACAAACAAGCCCCCTCCCCCTCGATCATTAAGGTATGTGTCTTCCTAAATTATGAATACAGTAGGGCCAATCCCATGCCCCATTTGAGCTGCACACATCCTGCATGTGCACATGTGCGTGCAAACCATCCACATCTCCATAGAGATTACATTGTACCACAGGGATCCTGCTTGGGATTGTGGACAATGATTCCGAAACTGAGAGATTCGCCCCCCTGGGGGGCACCGATTAGTTCCAGGTCTGGGTAAAAGTCCCAACTGGGAAAGAGCAGACCGCAGTGCAGCTGTCTCTGTCAATGCCAAGAGGGTGGTACATGCAGTGTCTCTCTCCTCCGAGTTCTGTTCTCCATTTTCATCCATCTTCTTCCCGCAGAAGGGTCAATGCTTCACTGGTAGCTGCTGCTAGAAGAAGCAAAGGAAATCCTGTGTCCCACTGCTGCTGTGTCTGTGCTGGGACAAGCCAGTACAGAGAAGCTCAGCAGAATGTATAGGGATGGCACAGTGGTACGGTATAGGATGTGGAGGTGGTGTAAACAACTTTGGCTTTGTAGAGTGGGTGCTATAGGATAAAGTTTGGGAACCATTGTCTTAAAACATTAATTGCTCTATACAATTTCAAGAGCCAGCCCAGGGTCAGAGTTGGTCACTGTACTAGGAGAGAGTGCTGTTGCAAGGAAATCCCAGTACCACTGTCAGAGGTCAAGTCCAGGACAGTTGGGAGTCAGGTAAATCCTAAACAGTCAACAAATCACAGGGAAACACAGAAATGTGATCAGGACTAGAATGGCTCAAATCCAGATGTTTAAGTCCAGCGCAATACCAGGGGCTCAGAAACAGGGCCCTGGTAAGGATCGGTACTACTGACCTGTATCAATCTTAGTGCAGGCTGGTGATGAGGCAGGGGATAGATTATGGGCTGGAAGAAGGCTTGCAGAACAATCACAGACCAGTCCTCTGCACTAAAGCAAATTACAGCCTTCAGATTAATCAGACACCTTTCGTTTCCTCTCATACTCTTTTATGCATTACACCAACCACCGAGAGGCAGGTCATGTTGCCAAGAATATAAGTGAGCCAGGAACACAGGTGAGAGGGCTCTCAGTATTGTAGGGAAATGTCAGCACAGGTAAGTCTCACATTATGCTAAAATTAGGACAGCTGTCTTGAAATCCCTGGAGTCTGGATTTTAGCCAGATATGTACACGTGTTTATTGATACCAAGTATGGTGGGTCCTATATTGGATAATATAGTCCCACACAAGTCTTCAAGGAAAAAAGCACAGTTACTTTTGTCAGTGTAGAAAGTTCTTACTGTACATTCCTGTTTTCTTCAGCTCTAGCTATGAAAGTATCAGTGGTAAAGAAAGATAATTTATCTATTCATGTATTCCATTTTTATCCTACTCATCCCTTGAAGACTCAGGGCAGTGTACAAAAATATATAAAATACACAAACATAGAGCATATGACATGTATGAAAACATATAAAAACTATTAAAAGAAACGCTAAACTCCACTCACCAATGCTCTCCCTAACCCCTCTACCCCATCCAACCCAACCCTATCCCAGCTCACCAAACACCTGACCAAACAAAAAAAGGTCTTTCACCTCTCCCAAAAGGTAAACAGGCTCAGGCTTATGTGGGTCTCCAAGGGGAGAGAGTTCCATAAGTGAGTAGCAGCCACTGACAATGCCTCTCTGCATACCCTCATTGTATGAACTTCACATGCAGTGGATACTTACAAGAGGGTGCCCTTGGATGACCCCATAGACCATGACAGAACATAAGGGAAGAGGCTGTCTTTCAGATACTGGGGGCCCAAGTTTTTTAGTGCTTTATAGGTAAAAACCAGCACCTTAATTGTGCCCAGAAAACTATTGGCAGCCAATCCAGACTCCAGAGTACAAAGGTAATATGCTTCCAGTGACCCACCCCTGATGGAAGACAGGCTGTCTTGTTTTGCTCCAACTGCAGTTTCCAAAAATCAAGGGAAACCCCATGTAGAGTGTGTTTCAATAGTCTAGCCTCAAGGTTACAAAGTCATGCATGATGGGGGCCAAGTCTGAGTGTGAAAGAAAAATTGCAGCCTTCTCACCAGATGAAGCTGGTAAAAAGCACTCCTGGCCACTGCTGCAACCTGGTTATCCAGGTGCAGAAACAGATCCAGGAGCATCCCAAAGCTGTGATCATAAGTGACCAAGGGAGAACTCCATCAGTAAGAGAGGTCCCTATGTCCCCCCCAGGTCACACGTCCGGCCAAGCATCACCACCTCATTCTTCTCTGGATTCAGCTTCAATAGGCTTGCCTGCAGCCAGTCCCTGATGGCAGCCAGACAACTGGTAAGTACCAAGACTGCAGGGCCTGGTCAGATGAAAACAAGAGATAGAGTTGGGTGTCTGTCA
>QEPC01004497.1:7765-20555 GCA_003113815.1 Sphenodon punctatus
AGAGAGAGAGAGAGAGAGAGAGAGGTTAGGGACAGTAGGCAGTTGTAGGAGTTAGCTTAGTGATAGAGACAGTGTTAGTGATTTAGTTTTAGTGTTTGTAGGAGTAGGCCCGTATACTTATTAGATATTCCATTTAGTTCATAGCATTTAGAATAGTTAATAGCAGTTAGATTTAGTATAGATATAGATATATAATATTAGATAAAAACATTAAATAAAAAACCCATTTAAAAACAACAACAAAAATAAAAAACAAAAAAAACCATATAAAACCAAATAAAAAACCAAAAAAACATATAAAAAACAACAAAAACACCCATAACAAAACATTTCTTGAACAGCCGAACCTGAACTGAATGACCGAACCGAACTGCCAAACTGAATGGACGAACCCAACACAACTGAACTGAACTGACCAACCTGAACCAGTATTTATGGTCCCATGGGGAGGTTTGTATACATTTTTTATCTGATGTGTCTATTATGCACAAATTAGATCTACATCAAATTTGTCATTTTAAATTTGTCAATCAAATTTGGATATTCATTTCCAGATATTTTTATATAAACTCTGGATAATTAAGTTTAGAATATTTACATTTGCTCTTGTTGGGAAATTTGTTACTTCAGTATTTGTCAATTCATTATTTACCCATTATATAGCATTTTAGTATTCAAAGTGTTTTGCAGTCCTTTATTACGTGAGATAGATAGTGATTTGCCCAAGGCCATCCAAGGAGTTTATGTCTAAGACAGCATTTCAACCCTGTTCTCCTATCTCCCAATACAAAAGCTTTATTCTAAAGAAAATCCAGCTGTGAAAATCCACAGTTCTTTCACTGGACTTTTTGGTTCTTCCTCCACCCAGCCATCTCTTCCCTCCCTTACCAGAAACACAATGGAACTAGACTGGCCCTTCACAAAACTCCATGTCTCTCTGGTTCCTGGATGATCAATAGGACAGTGATCAGGTAGTAGGACAGTGTACATCTCTAGACATAACAGCAACTACATGTTAACAAAAGCTACTTCTTATCCACTCATAATTTTTCAGATCTGAAACCTTGTTAAATGAGTAACAAGATGTGTGTTTGCACAAACAGATGTAACAGTCAGATGCATGTTTGATGGTGAGAACTAGGGATGTGCATTCATTTTTGTTTTGTTTAGTTAGTAAAACATATGAAGTCCCATTAATTTTAGTATCTAGGAAATGGAAACAAATGAATTTGGAAATGGAGGAAAACAAAAACAAAAGCAGTTCACAGCCTCTTTCTCTCCATTGATGCATTGCATGTATCTGTGAAATAATTTAATTTGTTCCATTTTTGTTTGCCAATTAGGCCTATTCAAACTGGAAGCAAAACAACAGAGGGGAGGGGGAGCTTCATGAGACAATCACACAATATCTGATTGATATCTCCACTGGCCAACTGACATCGTAACACATCTCAGTGATAGGACTATCTTTCCACATGCTTCCAAGGAATCGGGGAGGCTTGGGGGGAGGGCACTGGAATCAACAAAACCTTCTGATACTTCCCTGCCAGCTCATTCTGTCTGCAAATTAGCTCTCTATGCATGTCAAAGAGAGATACTTCTAGTTTGGCTTTGGATTTTTATTACTCATGCTGCTCTCTCTCTCTTACACACACACACACACACACACACAGACAGATGTGGTGCCCTGCTGGGGCGATCTGTGAAAGGAGGACACCCTGATAGACTTTGGGGTGCCAATGCTGCCCTGCTGGGGTGATCTATGGGTGATTTCAGACGTGACGCTGGCCCGATTCACCACAGTAGATTCCCAGAGGTGGCGAGCTGAACAACGACCCCCCGTGGGCAAGGAAGGCCCCAAACAGACGTGACAGGATCGGGACCATGGCAGGGACTCAGACAGACTGACCACGGCCCGGGGTAGCGCAACAGACATGACACCGATTCCGGGCCATGGTCAAAACACCCAGAAGGCACTGGGGAGGGGCTGGACACAGACATGGTCCCCCGAGGGCAAATAAAGCCAAAAGGGCACACAGGGAATGCCCACACAAGGGAAACAGGAAGGGAGGGGGAAGAGGGAGAAGAGCCACCGAGGGAGCACACAAAACAGGCACAGGGAAAAAGAGGGCACAGTGGAACACACAGCACACACACGCCCAGGCACACACACCCCCGTACGGGAAAGGAAGGGAAGGGGGGACACAGCGTGATGGACAACACACATGGCACAATGGGCACAGGGGGGAGGGCCGGGGACAAGGAAGGGGGGCACCGGCCCCAGGGCCAGGGCAGGGCATGGGGAATGGCATCCATAACCCCCACAACAGCACAGCCTGCACGGGCAACCCCACAGCTACACAGGCAGTCCCAGACTGGGGAGGACCCCCAGGGGCAGGGCACAGGTACAGGGGGAGCCCACAAGGAAAATGGAGCGGGCTGGGAAGGGGCCGGGAGGCTGGGAAGGACCCCAGACACCGGCGAGGGTGTGATGGCCAGGAAGAAGGCAATCCGGGGCCGAGGAGCAGAGCAGCCAGTCCAATATCCCCACACCCCCCCAGGAAGAAGCTTGGAGGTGCAGTGCAGGGGCCTCAGAACCCCACAGTCACAGAGTCACCCAAGGGGGTGGGGGGGCATGGGCACAGGAGGGACTGAGGCCGGAGCAGGAAGGACAGCATTATCTGGGGTGCTGGGAGCCAGCACACAGGTCAGGACACAGCCACAGGAGAAGGCAGCCACAGAGGCGAACACCGGTTGCAGATGAGGACAGGGGTCCCCACAGAGGGGGCACAGAGTCATAGGCAGGGGCAGCGGAACCCCAGGAAACGGCCGGTACAACAGCGAGCCGGGAACAGCATGGAGGGAAGGGGAAGCGACTCCTGGTGGAAGAGCGGAGGCAGGATCACCCAGTGAGGCCAAAATCTATGGCCCAGAAGGCATGGGAGGGGGGCTCACAGACAACTGCAAGGGGCTATGAAGGGGCCCGGGGCCAGGTGGCCCACCAGGTGCATGAAGTGGGGCCACAGAAGCATGCCCTAATGGAAGCCCAGCTCAGACATGTGGTGGGCGACCAGGTAGTAAACCAAGAAGGGATCCTGAGCGGACAGCCCCACCTGCACACCGGATCGGGACCGCACACCAGCCAGCGCCACTACCTCCGGTTCAGAGGGCTTCGACAAGTTGTAGTCAGCAGGTGGGGGCCATGGAAGGTGACCCAGCTCCAGTAGGTGGTGATAGATCGCCCCGTGGGACCGCTGGTAACCGCGAGCCCCATAAACACAGCCAAAGAAGTACACAGCCAGGAGAGTGCCCCCCTCCACCAGACAGGCCGTGTAAGTAACCAGGCTGCACACAGAGAGGGCAGACATGGTCTCTGCTGCTGACCACCCCACATGTGAGCACCTGATCTCTGGGATGCACCCATCGGTAAAGGGACACAGGCCCAGCACCTCAGCATGCATCCGGAGATCACGGGCACTCGCAACATGCCCATAGTAGCGAAGACACACGCTCATACTCTCGTAGGCACCAATGAGGCTGTCCAGGCAGCTCAGGAGCAACTGCATGGCCAGGGAATGCCACAGGTCACACAGGGCCATGGTCTCAGGGAAGGTCCAGCTCCGCGGGGTGCCTGGGGTGCTGGGGCCCATGAGCCCTGAGGAAGACTGGCCAGCCATGGTCCAGAAAGCTCCCAATACTAACTGCAAGGATGTGGGGGGACACATTCCCTTGGTGGGATGGGAGGAGAAACAGGGGAATTCCAAGGCCAAGCAATAAGGCCAGAGGCCGCAACATTGTATGGCTACAGAGAGCGGCGTGGGGTGCGGAGACAGCCCAGCCGCTGGAACAGAGCACACAGACAGGACAGCATTCACACTAATTAGGGTGTCCAGTCTTGCAGTGAGCCAACACAGAGAGGTGGGAGGTGTTGACAGCAGGGATACAGCTGCCGCCCGCATGCCTGGGTGCTGCCTGGCAGGTGCCTCAGTCCGCCCGTTGCCTCCATGGCCAGGTCGCCCAGCCAGAACTGGCCCCAGTGCCCTGGCGGCCAGCCAGGACAGACCAGGGCCCTGAGCCCAGTAGAAGGGGTGGGACCCGTGGGCGGCGTTGCACCTGTCCCATTTCATATCAGGTGCGGCTACTGCATAACTGAGGAGCGGTTCACTATGGAGCTGTCACGGTTGGGTACCTGCGGGATGCACCTGGCACTCTGTGATGAGTGGTACCATGCACACATGGACCTCCTGTGTATCCAGTCTGTGGAGGTGCACCTGGGCACCCGGCTGCAGCTGAGCATGGCAAGGAGCATGGCCAGGGTCATGAGGGGCCACCACGGGTGCAGGCGCTCCCAGGTTTGCCTCAGGGCCCAGTGGGTATCTATCCAGTACAGGTAGGCAGGCCCTCCTCCGAGCCCAGCAGCGGGCAGCAGTGCTCCATGAGGTGGCACGCTGGCTCCAGTGGCTGCGGGAGAACATGGGGTGCAGCCCAGCTCGCTATGCCCACTTCCCGGAAGTTATGGATCACAGAGAGGGCCCATGGGTGGTGGTTCCAGGTGCTCGACCAGTGGGATGAGGCCACCTTGAGAGCGCACTTTAGGATGGACAGGCTCACCCTCCTGTGCCTCGCGGAGCTCATTATGCCCTGGCTCAAGTGAAAGCACACCCCCATGCGGGACCCCATTCCCATGGCCCAGCGAGTGGGTATCAGGGTCTGGGCCCTTGCAACACCTGAATCCTGCTGATCCATCTCGCAGTATTTTGGTGTCGGGTTGAGCACAGTCGCCGGGATGCTGCGAGACATCTGCGAGGCTGTGGAGGGCGTGCTCCTGGATCGAGCGATCCAGTTGGTGGACCAGGCGGCCGTGATGGCAGGATTCGCGGCTGGAGGGTTCCCCAACTGCATAGGTGCCGTGGATGGCACCCACATAGAGATCCTCTGCCCCTCTGCCAGAGAGGCCTCGGAATATGTCAAGAGACATGGGTATGTCAACAGACACGGAATATGTCAACAGACACGGGTACAGACATTACCTACAGCTGCAGGCTGTCATGGATCACAGGAGGCGGTTCATAGGAATATACATGGGCCACTCTGGGTGCAGCCACAATGCCAGGATCATGACCATCTCGCCCTTCTTTGCCCAAATGTACCGTGGGGACTTTGCAGACATGGGAATGACCCAGATCGAGGGGGTGATGATGCCCCCATGCATCCTGGGGAACCTGGCCTACCCCCTCATCCGGTGTCTGATGAAGTCATAACCAGTCACCTGGAACCCTGTGGAGGCACTGTACAATACCCGCCTGTGTGTGAGCCAGACCGTTGTCGAGAGGGCTTTCGGGGCCCTCAACAGCACTGTAGGAGCCTCGCAGGCCACCTGGACTACACGGTGGGAACCTTGGCCCTGTTGATTGGCGCCTACTGTGTGCTTCACAATGCATGTGAGACCGAGGGGGTAGCTCTCGACTACCCAGTTCCCCGGTGCCCTCCCGGCCTGGTGCCCCTCTATGTGAACGCAGAGAACCCCCAAGAGTATTGGTACGCAAAGCACATCTGGGCAGTCCTGGCAAGACATATCAGCCTGGAGGCCATGGCATGAGTATACCCAGCCCCCTCCTAATTGACCCAGGTCCCCCACCCGCACCCGCCTGGCACCCCATGCCCCTTGCTGGACCCCATCACTGGGATCTCGGCAATAATCACGAAGGCGCTTGTGGTGCCCGTGATTTTATTGTGCATAACTGCATACAGGCCGGGGGAGGTCTGCATTGGGGCCAGAGCAGGCAGGTTGCCAGGTGGGGCAGCAGCCATCATGTAGGCACTCATGGTGCCTGCATCACTCATGGTGCCTGCGTGTAGCAGCAGAGAGGTGCCTATGTCATAGGAGCGATCCATTTTCGCACTGTGCTACCTGACCATCCTGTCAGTGTCCTGTTCCAGCCCCCCAAACGCCTCCACCTGCCTGCTGGGCTCCCAGCATTCCCGCCTGCATTCCAGGTGCACCTCCGCCTGGAGCCTGTGGTCCCTTGCCTCTGCCTGTTGTATGACCCTGTTGGTGACTGCCTCCATCCGGTCAATGGCCGCAATCATCCGCTCACTCTGCTTGGAGGTGGACTGGACTATGTCCTCCACCTGCTCCTCCCTCCGGCACCTTACATGTGCCTGGTACTCTCTCATCTGCTGGGCCAGCGGCAAGGGGTCGGCCTGCTGGGGCACCTCAGGTCGCCCTGGTGGGGAACACAACATGGGATGGTAAACCTCCCCAGCTGCCCGTCCACTACTCCCTTGAACGGCTTGGGTCCCTCCCCCTTGATGACCACCCAGGGAGCTCCCCCAGCATGTCCCAGATCACCGGTCCCTCCCCCCCCACCCCTCAGGCCCGATTGCCCCCCCTGCCACCCCCCCAATACCGGTGTGCCTCACCTGGGGCCTCTGGCTGCTCACGAGCCTGCTCGCCTCCATCATCCATGCCCACCTGTTGCTGTTGCCAGGGCATGCTGTGCCCTGTGGGGATTTGACAGTGTTCGGTTGGGGGTGGCCTGCATGTGTCCTTCACCGGCCCACCTTCAGGTGTTCCGGGGTGTCCAGGGTGCAGTCGGTGCCCCGTGACCGGTGTGCCCCCTTACTGCCCCCGACTCCCCCTTCCTGTCCCCCCTGCTCCATGTCCCCTCCCACCTACATGCTTACCCTCGATGTCAGTTTTGGAGCCCTCCGAGGCCGGTCCCTCCATGTTTCTGGGGTCCCCCTGTGTCCATTGGCTGAGGGTGACCAGTGTGTCGGCCTCGGACTCAGTGGTCCGGACAGGGGCAGGGAGCTTCTGGGGCTGTTGCTTGTGGGGGGTCTGCCAGTACACAAGTTCCTGGTCTGTTCCTCAGAGGGGGGTCCCTGGAGTCGTTGCCTTCGGGTGGGGTGGAGATAGGAGGGGATATCAAGGCCCGTTCTCTGCCATGGACCACAGCACTCCCCATGAGGCGTGGGGTGACCATAGAGCCCTTCATGTGCAGTATGAGGTCCAGGGCATCATAATAGGGGGTGGTCTGGGATCCGTGGCTGGACTGCATGTTATTGTCCCGGATTGCCTTGTACCACCTCTTTAGCTCCTTCACCTTTGACCTGCACTGGGCCACTGTCCTGTGGTGCCCCGCCATCTCCATGTCCTGCATGATCTCCCGGTACACATGATCATTCCTCTGGTTGATCGCGAGCTCCAGCTGGTGCTCCAGGGTCCCCCAGATCCAGGGTTTCCCGGTGGCCCCATTGGCCCCCTCAGTGGTACAGGGATCTCCCACACCTGCCCCCCTGGTCCTGGTCCTCCTCCTCCTCCTGCTCTGGCTCCTGCTGCTCCTGCTCATCCTCTTCAGCCTGCCCTCCTCTTGTCTCCTCTGGGGGTTTGGGCTCCTGGGCCTGTTTCCTGGTCTGTGGGTAGAGGGGGGTTGTTTGGTTGCCTTATTGCCTCTGCGCCATGTCCCTCCCCCCCACCTTCTGGCCCAGCCGCCCCCCTTGGTGACATTTGCCTCTGTTCCCTGCCCCCCCTTCTGTCCCCTTACCCATTTCCGTGGCGCCTCATCCTCCAGGTTGGTTGCAGGTGCCACTTCAGCCTGTCCCGGTTCCTGATGTTGCTGCTGCTGTCCCGCCACTGCCTCCAGGTGCAGCATGACCACCTCCTCCTCTGCCTGTGCCTCCTCCACCACCGCCTCCTCCTGCCGCCTCACTCGCTCGCCCTCCACTCTCCTCTCCCTTCTGCCTCGTTCCATCCCGCCACATCCCCCTGCTGCCATTTGCCCTTTAAATCTCCCTCCCCAGCCTGTGTTGTTGCCTGGCAGTGATGCTGCATGCTTTTCCCCCAGCTGGAAGTCATTTTCCTTGATTCCAGCCGGTGGTTGCCGTTCAGACATTACTTTTTTTGTTTCCCAGTGGGAATCACTTTGATCATGCTTTTGGAGATGGTCCAGGGAGGAGCTCTGGAAGGGGTATTTTCAGATGTTACGAGATCACAGTCAACTATAGTGAATCTGCACAGGGTGAAAGTGATTTTGTAATGTCTGATGGGGGGAACGGAAGTTCCCCCGCAGATGTTCACCCCCATGAATCACGGGGGGGAATCAGATTCACCGCATGATTGGAGGTCCTGCCCAGACCATCCCCGATCGCATGGTGAATGAGATTCCCCCCGTGATGAAGGGGACAGTAACGTCTGTCCCCTGACCACGGCCCGGAATCTGCGGCAGGATGCCGGCCCATGGTCAATGCCGGGGGTGTGTGCCCGCCCGTCTCTTGGTGGGCGGGCGGCCAGGGCAGCATGGGGGGGCAGGTCTGTGCAGCTGCATGTTGCACCGCGCAGCCCCGCCCCCTCCCCAGATTCCCTGCCAGGATTGACCACCGCATCTGTTAGCCCATGACGCGGTGGCCCTGGCGGGGAATCAAAGGGTGGTTTCCGTGCTGGGGCCAATTGGCCCCCCTGGTTGGTATTGACCATGGTGAACATCTGGAGGTCACCAAACAGACACTCAGGGCGCTTTGGCCCTGCCGCGGGATTGAGTGTGGTTGACCGTGGTTGAGTATGATCTCATAACATCTGAAATCACCCTATGTAAGCGGATACCCTGACACACTTGGGGATGCCAGTGCTGCCCTTATTGGATGATCTCTGCAAGCAGGACACCCTGACACACTCTGTGGTGCCAGTGCTTCCCTGCTGGAGTGATCTAGGTAAGGGGACACCCTGACACACTTGGGAGCTGCCAGTGCATCGTTGCTTGGGTGATCTTTACAAGGGGAAACCCTGAGACACTTGGAGATGTATGCCAATGCTGACCTGCTAGGGTGATCTCTGTAAGGGGACACCCTGCCAAACTTCAGTGTGACAATGCTGCCCTCCTGGGGTGATCTTTGTAATGGGACACCCTGAGACACTTGGGTGGGTGTGTGTGCCAATGCTGCCCTCCTGGGGTGATCTCTGCCTACTGCTTCTCTCTGAACTCCTCTTTCTGCTGCTGCCTGATAGTAAGTCTCTCTCTCTCCCTCTCCCTGTCACCCCCCCCCCCCGGGGTACTCTCTGCAAGCTCAAAAATACATGCTCTGTCTTGGGTGCCTCTGTCAGACCATGTCTCTGTGTGGGAAAGAGAGACCCAGATGCTGCTTCAGTCTTCCAGAATGAGAGAAAGAGAATGAGGGGCCCATGTGCCCACTTGTTGATTCTGCCCTCTAGAACAAGAGAGAAAGAAAGACTGAGAGTCTGACCTTAATTAAATCTGGTGATTTTTTATTTTTTATGCTTTTCCAAAACCAAGAAAATCTGTTTTTAAGTAAACCTTTCCAAGAATTTAGACTTCTACATTATAAATCTAGCCTACAGTTCCTATTGCTTCCTATATCATTGTGATCAGTGTTTCACAAGGATTAAAATTACCTGATGGAGAAAAGGAAACTGTTCAAGATGCCCTCCCACTACTTCTGTCTTCCAGAGAAAGAGAGAGAGAGAGAGAGAGAGAGGTGGGGGGGGCTGCTCCCTCTTCTCTGGCCCTCACTGGCCAGGGAGACAATAGATCAGTGGTGGCCAGGAAAGGTTGTTGGGGGTCTAATGGGTGCCCTAGCAGGGGGTCTGGGAGTGCTTAAGAGGGAGTTGGGGCCACTGCTGTCTGATTTCATGAAAGAACCCTTCTTTGAACCACAGACCAAACAGGGGTTTTCTTTTCTTATTCTTCCATCCTCTCAAACATAAGTTTCATCTGTCTGCAGAGAGTAGTGCTAAAACACATTCCTCGGTTTTCCTCAGGAAACACCGAGGACAGGTGCATTTGGCCTCAATTGCCAGAGTTCTGAAGTTCCAAGGAAGGGTCCTGGAACTTTGGAACTTGGCAAACCTCGGCCAAGTGCAGGGAAGGGGGCCAGAGGACAGGGAAATGGTGGCCGAAGGGCAGTACTTAGACCCCTGCTTCCTCTTCCCTGGCCTCCACTGTCCGGGGAGGGAATAGACCAGTGTGGGACAGTGAAGGGGTTGGGGGCCTAGTGGGTGGCCTAGCAGGAGGTCTGTTAGGTGCTTAAGGGGAAGTGGGAGGGACTAGCAGAGGGGATCAGGGGGAGTTACTTACTTTCTGGAGGGGTCCTGTGCAATGCATGGCCTCTTCCCAGCTTGTAAATTTGGAAGTAAAAAAACAAAACAATTGAGCATGCTCAGAAAGGGCCATTTCAGGCCATTCTCAATACAGCTCATTCTGAAAACATGATTATGTCTGAAAAGAAGAATGGGCTGGTTTGTTTCATCCATACTCTGATCTAGTGTCTATATCCAAGGGGATCTACCAGGGACCTGCTAGAAGCCAAGTTTATGTTGCCATATATTCACAATAAAGAGAATGGACAGTTTGAATGTTTGTCCACTAACTGCTTAATCATTAATGCTAAGGTGAGAACAACTATTCCCATACCATCAGGAAATACCTAGCTTTCAGGAGCATTTGCAACTCTTTGTCAGTATTTCCTCACTATCTATTGAATCTGTACTTCTACATTTGTTGAGACTGGCACCTATGACTGTCATTTTTTATTTTATTTTTTGCCAATTTCCAGTATTTTCAGCCAGTTCCTGTAATTTCCAGTATTTTTGTAAATTTCTGGAACTTTACATCAATTTCCCATATCAGAATGCAGAAAACAAGGGCTAGAGCTGAAAATACACCAATCAAAACACAGCTTACAAGAACCAAAACAGACAAATAAGGGAAATGATGAAAAATACACATTGAACTTGCAATTTACACAAGCCGGAAGTACTTACACAAAATACATTGAAATCCCTTTTTAAAAAACCCTCACTCCTAACCTCCCCCAACTCCTATCCCCACTTTCCAAATGCTTTGCCAAAATGAAAGGTTTTACACTGTCTCTAGAACATGCTCAGGCTCTGGTGGACCTTTGGGGGACGGGAATTCACAATACTGTCTCAGAAACTGAGAACGCCTCTCTTTGCTCTACATGCTATAAGTAGCAAATGTAACCAACATATAAGAAATGTTACATGGTGTGTGGCTGCTCCTGGCTAGGAAGAATTACTGGAAGTACCGGAAAATGGCAATTACCAAATGGGAAATAGCGAAAATAGCAAAAAAGCTGGTAAGTTTCCTCATTGCATGAGCACAGTCAAATGGTCTTTTTCTGAAAGAAACAGCTTTCACTGCAATTGTTCGACTCATCACTGGTGGATATGGTCCTTTGAAGAAAGATAAGCTAACAGGGCCCCTGAACCAGAAAGGTTAATTGCTCTAACTGGTAATTCTGTGTTTAGGTTGCAGATACTAGATCCCTGTGCCCAGTCTCTAATCCCAATTCTAGTCCTAAGCACTTCAATTCATAAGGGTCTGAATCAATTTTACACAAACAATAGTTTAGGATGTTTGTTTTTTCTTGACTCTGAACTGCTCCCTTCCCAGCTGTGTCTCGGTATTAATGCTTAGAAGCTGAATCACTCGAGCTAACCCTTGCCTGATGCTATGTTTCTAACTGCCCCCCAGAGGTGCCAAACCTGTAACAGACTAGAGCTCTCCACGATTACATTAGTAAATCATTGTAGTCAGTGGTGTCTTTGTTTTTCTGTAGCTGTTGTTTTCTTTCTTTCTGTCCTACATTGCCCTGGCTACTGTCAGAGGGGATGTTGCTATGAGGAAAGCAATGCAACATGTCACACAAGAAATAAGGTAAATCAAGCAGAAAAACCCATGACACGTCTGCAAATTCCTAGTCGAGAAAAACTGCAAATTTCCAGCCGAGGAAAAACGGACCCAGGGAAGGGTCGCTGGCTTCAAGAGAGATCACGTGTGGGGGTGGGCATTTCTATTAGATCATTGTCTTTATGTTTGAGGGAACTCAGCAAAAACACTGGATCCAAGGGTCTGAATCCAATTGAACTAATAGAAACCACTTTTCTGCCATTTTGTCATTGAGAACTGGGAGGGGAGTGGGCTAAAGACTAGGGCTGAAATGAGATGTCAGAAAAATGCGAATTCCCATCTAAATCCCAATTCCTGATACTGTCTCAGTCAAATTTAGAGTCTTTTAGTACTCAACAATGTCTCAATGGACATTTTGTTTCACAATTTATCAACCATTTGCATACCAGGATCCCGTTTACTGTTTTGCCGTTTTCCACTTTGTCATCAATTTCAAATCCTGAGAAGGTATACCACATTTTAAAAATCTTCTCTGCACTCCACTTTCCCTTGTCATTTCCTTTTCACACATTGGCTGGTATACAGATTCCTTTGCAAATCTGCAATCCAGTTGCAGATTGGTGAAAGCAAAGGGAATAGGCATGTGCGAACAGATCACGGTTCGGGTTCGGGCATTCGGTTCGGCTGTGTTCGGTGCGTCTGTTCGGTTCAGCAGTTCGGTTTGGCTGTGTTCGGTTCGTCCGTTCGGTTCGGCAGTTCGGTTAGTTCGCCGGGTTCGGATTCGCCCGTTCGGTTCAGCCATTTGGCCATTCAGGAAATGTTGTTATGGGTGGTTTTGTTGTTTTTTATTTTTTTTGTTTTTTATTGGGTTTTATATGGTTTTCTTTTGTTTTGTATTTGTTTTTTTGTTTTTATATGGGTTTTTAAAATTTATTTATTTAATCTAATATTATATATCTATCTATCTACACTCAATCTAACTGCTATTAACTATTCTAAATGTTTTGAACTAAATGGATTATCTAATAAGTACACAGGGCTACTCCTACAAACACTAAAACTAAATCACTAACGCTATCTCTATCACTAAGCTAGCTCCTACAACTACTATCCCTAACCTATCT
>QEPC01004497.1:22401-33802 GCA_003113815.1 Sphenodon punctatus
AATAATAATAATACATTAATATATCTGAATAATGGTCTTCAAGGGGTTAACTTTAATTGCTTGTAAAATTGGGTCCCTTTACCAAATTGTCCTGTAATTTGGCAGAAATGATAGGGAAGAAGTGTGATAAATTTCTACCAAATTTATTGTAAACAGGGTGGATTATAAAAAGGTTACAGCCAGAAATGTATTTTCATGTTAATAGATTATAACATCAGGACACTTTATCCAATCTTTCTGAAATTTAGCTGGATTGGTACACCAGTGGAGGGACATAGTTTTCCAGTGTTTCATATAAATTGGATGGAAGATAAAAAAAGATGTAGCCAGAAATGTGTATGGAGCTTTTCTTAAAAGCACAACATTCAATTGCTTCTAGAATCAGGCCATTTTATCCAATCTTTTTGAAATTTTGTACACAGAATGCCCTCTGTTGGGGGTACAATTATCATCAGAACTGAATAAGAAATAAAAAAATTATAGCCGGAAATATGTTTTTCAGTATTTTCCCATTATTTCAAAAACAAAATTTCATTTTTGTTATTATTATTTGTCATTTTCGTTATTACAATAAGAAAAACAAAAATCACTATTTTTGTTTATATTATTATAATAACAAAAATGAAATGCACACCCCTACAGTCTGCTTGCCAATGGCAGATTATTCAGCCTTGTTCAGCCTTGTTCTCCAGACAGCATACGTGAGGAGGACTAGGTGGATTCACCTACAAGCTTCTTTATTGAGATGGTATACAGCAGATGAAACAACCGGGGGGAAATCTCTAGCCTCCCCACTAAGAGGAACTTCCCAGCACTGCACTCCAGCACAGACTGAGAGAACAGGAGCAGATCCAGAAGTGATGTGGATGGGGGGGCTGAAGTCCAAAGTTAGTATAGATCCTCCCAGGTGAGCAAGCCCTGCCTCAAGCCCCACCTCTAGCCCCACCCCCTACCAAGTGAGCAACAGTGTTAGGCCAGTTTATCCCCCACCCCAAAGCCATGGGAAACCCCCCAAGCCACAGCTCTAATAGGGGAGGGGGACTCAGGTTCAATGGAGCAGTGGATATGATAGCTGGGCTCCCGCTGCCGCCTGAAAGTGGACATCAAACACAGATGGTTAAATAACCCATTCCCTAGTCTCACTACAGGAAAATATGAAGTCTAGGGGGAAATCCCCATTGTACCCCATGCCAAAGAGGGAAATAAATCAGGGAGGGGCAAATGCCCCCTTAAGCCCAAAGTAGATGAGGGGCAAATCCACACTGTGCAAAAGAGGGCAATAAAAGAGAGGGGGGGAATGCCCCTTTACAAGCCAATCAGGTAAGAAGCAAATCCCCACTGCACTCCATACCCAAAGAGAACAATAAAAGAGAGATGGGCAAATCATGCCCCCTTGTAGGGGTGTGCATGTCATTTTCATTATTACAATAACAATAATGAACATTGTTGTTTTCATTATCGTTATTGCAATATCAAAAATGACAAATAATAATAACAAAAATAGAAACGAAAATGACATTTTGTTTTTGAAATAAAGGGAAAAACCTGAAAAACATATTTCTGGCTGTAACTTTTTTGTTTCTTATTCAATTCTGATTAAACATGGGGAGGGTGTACCCCCAATGGAGGGCACTATGTGTACCAATTTGTGAAATGATTAGGTAAAGGAAACCGATTTTAGAAGCAATTGAATGTTGTGATTTTCAGAAAAGCTCCATACACATTCATGGCTACAACTTCTTTATCTTGCATCCAATTTGCATTACACCTGTGAATATTATGTCCCTCCATAAGCCTAACACTCCTGCCAATTTTCAGAAAGATTGGATAAAGGGTCCTGATGGTATAAGACATTAACTTGAAAATACATTTCCAGCTGTATCATTTGTATATTCCATCCTGTTTAAAAGGTATTTGGCAGGAATGTATCACATACCTTCACTGTCATCTCTGCCAAACTACAGAACAATTTGATAAAGGGACCCAATTTTATAAGCAATTGATGTTGTCCCTGTGAAGACCATTATTCAGATAAATAGCAGCACATGCAGTGCCAGTCAGAGGCAGGCACCCTGCATGGCAGGGGGAGAGAGATTGTAGGAGGGAGGATGTGGAGCAAACCAAAAGACTGACAGACACATTCACTGGCCAATTACTGCATGCTTCCAGCTTTACAGGACCAATTGGTAGTGGCTTCGAGGCAGGCATAGGGGGCGGCCCTGAGGTGGGCATAAGGGCATAAAGGACATAACTGGGACTTTGGGGATAGCATCCCAGCAATCAGGGGACATAGTTTACACATCCAGGCTGGTCAATTATCATCACAATCACATCCTGCAGCACTGTGACAGAGGACATAAGAGAATCTCTATTGACTCTTTCCTAAACAGATGCTTCTGACTTTCCAGTAACAAGTGGGGGAGAGATGTTGGGATGGTCACAGCACAGAATGAGGATATTTGGTTGACCTTTCTGCTGGCCAATTGGCATCACCAACCGATCTTATACCACAGTGACGTAAGAGAATCCCTGGCATAGGCTCCTTCTCTGCATATGCTGTGCAGGCATATAAAATTGGGACCCTTTATCACAGCTTTCTGATATGTGGCAGAGATGATAATGAAATGATAATGAAAGTGTTATATACAGCCCTGCCAAATTTCATGTACACTGGTTGGACTACAAAGATGTTAGTCAGATATACATTTATATGTTAATTGCTTATACCACCAGGACCCTTTATCCAATACTTCTGAATGTTGGCAAAGATAGTAAATATGGGAAGGGGTGTAAACCTGCCAAGTGTCATCTACATTAGATATGAGGCAAAGAAGTTACTGCTAAGAATGTATATGAATGTATATGAAGAATCTTGCCAAATAAAATAATTCAATTCCTTCTAAAATTGGATTCCTTTACTCATTCCTTGTGGAATTTTGTACACGTAATGCCTTCTATTGGAGGTATAAGCAGCCCAGGTTTCAGCCACATATAGTGAAAAACAACAAAGTTACATCCAAACATGTGTTTTCCATTGAAACCAATGAAAATGAAAGCCAAAGTGATTTAGTTCAACAATTCAATTGCTTCTAAAATTGGATTCCTTTACTCATTCCTTGTGAAATTTTGTACACTTAATGCCTTCTATTGAAGGTATATGCATCCAAAGATTCAGCCACATATAATGAAAAACAACAAAGGTACAGCCGATAATGTGTTTTCCATTGAAACCAATGAAAATGAAAGCCAAAATGAAATTGGGGGGAGGGGGGGCTGAAGCCTCCTGAGCCTCCTCTGTGTATACACCCATGGAGAAAACCCTGCCTGCTATGTGCTTGGAGGGAAAGAGAACTGGCTCCTGCCCATTCTCTTAAAGCTATACATACACATATATATGCACATACCACATCCCCCTTCTCCAGTCCGCGGTCTCCCCCCTTAGCAGTAAACTGTCAACTCAAAATGACTACAACACAACTATTTGGTGGCAAAGAGTCAGAGGTCACTAGTACTTGACTCTCCATTGGGGATCAGTCTTTACCACTATCGCATTATATAGTCTTTGTACCTTGTCGGCATTTTTATCTCACATCTGCTTCTTATTTTTACAGTAGTGTCCGTTGATTCTTCTAGAGTGGGAAGAACCTCAGGCTCATACTGGGACCCTTCTTCCAGTGAACCTGGTGCCTGCACTGCTTCTTCTGCTGCTGTGAACTCTTGAGCATTGATGACTGGCTGTGGGTTATAAGAAGAGTGATCCTTTTTAAGGTGTCTTTGGTTTCTTCTGTAGGTGGTACCTTGCAGTGTCTTAACCACGTATGAGCATGGCTCAGCACTTTTCTCAATTACTGACGCTGGTACCCAGCCTGTGGGTGTCTACAGTCTCACCCTTTCCCCTATCTGGAAAGGTGGCAGTGGTGCGGCATTCTTGTCATATTGGGCTTTCTGTTGTGCATGTCACGCTTTCAGCTTATTGTGTGCCCCAAGTGGTATCCTGGGTGTCAGGACCGCTGCTGTGACTGGTAGGGTACTCCTCAGTATCCTACATATAAGCAACTGTGATGGGACAAAGTCTAGCCTCATTATTGGAGTGTTCCTCAAGTTTAGCAGTGCTTGGTGTGGGTCTTTTTCATCTCCCAGGGCTTTCTTGAGCATGAGTTTGACAGTTTGTACAGTGTGCTCTGCCTGGCAGTTGGATTGAGGGTATACCGGGTCAAATGGGCCAGAGTAAAGCCTCATTCATTGGTGAATTGTTTCACAGACTGGTGAATGGCACGTGGTCACAGATTATTTCCCTCGGTATCCTGTGGTGTTTGAATGTTGTCTTCATTTTTGCTATTATGGTTGTGGCAGTCTTGTGTGTTAGGTGGAGGACTTCGGGGAACTTTGAAAAGTAGTCTACTGTCACCAAGTATGCATACCCCCCAACTCAAAGATATCAGCTGCTACCTTCATCCATGGCAAGTCTTGAATCTCATTAGGGATCATTGGTTCTTCTTGATTGGCAGGCTGGAGTTTTGGCATGGACTGCAGTTTTCAACCCATTGCTCTATCTCTGCATTCATATTAGGGTAGTACATCAGTGCCCTGGCTCTGCCCTGCTTTGGACCTTTGACTTCCTTGGTGTGGCAGATCTATCAGGTTTAGCATGTTGGCCCTTGCACCCCATGGAATGATGATTTGAGGGCCTATCATCGGCAAGTCATCGTCGATTATGATGTTGTCTCTGTGGGGCCAGTAGGGCTTATGCTCAGGCCTAACCTGTTTGTGTCTGCAGGACCATCCATTGGAGGGATTTCAGGCCATGGAGGGATTTCAGGCCATGCAGAGCTTCATCCATAGCAGAATAATCCTGGAACAGCTTGAGCATGAGATCTGAGAGGTTCTGTGCTGGACAAGCCATAGATCAGCTTTTCCTCTGTCACGAAATCTGTCGCAGTGGGGGGAATGCTTGTCATCACCCTTGAGAGGGTATCAGCTATAAACATCTTTGCCATTCATGTAAACGATCTCAATATCGTACTTCTGTAATTTCATCCTCTGCAGTCTTGCTGGGGCCTTGCCAATGGACTTGGTAAAGATCGTCTCGAGTGGCTTGTGATCACACTGGACCCTCACCTTGGTAACGAACATGTACTGATGAAATGTTGACATTGCAAAGACAATTGCCAGGAGCTACTTTTCAATCTGCGCATAGTTTTTCCCTTCCTTGGTCAGGACTTGGGATACATATGCAATTGGTTTCTCCTTCTGAAACAGACACACTCCTAAGCCATCCTTGGATGCGTCAGACTGGATTTCCAAATGCTCTGCTGGGTCAAAATAACATAGGACTGGGGCTGTAATGATGGAGCGTTTGAGTTTGTCCAGAGTCACTTGGTGTTCGGGTCCCCACTGCCAGATGATGTCCTTCCTCAGTAGAGTCCTGAGTGGTGCAGTCAGGCTCGACAAGTTGGGGATGTATTGGGCAAGGTATTGGATGGTGGCAAGGATCCTTTGTAGACCCTGTTTGTCTTTGAGGGGGGAGGGAGCTTGGTGATGGCTTCCATCTACACACCTGCCCATGCATTTGATGCTGTCTACCATGAACTGAAATTTGTCGTTGTTGAACTTGACTCCCCACTTGTGCGCCCTGTCGAGGACCTGTTGAAGTACATTGTCATTCTCCTCTTTGGTAGCCGCTATGATGATCATGTCATCTGTGATAATATGGACATCAGAAATGTTCCAAAAACATTTGTGGTTCTTCTATTGGAAGACCTCACTGGTGGATTTGATGCCGAAGGGCAATCTGTTGAAGTGGTATCTCCACCACAGGGTCTTAAACGCACACAGCTCAGTGGATTTTTTTATCTAGAACCACTTGACAGTAGCCACCTTTCTCATCCAAGGTGGTAAAGAGTTTTTTGCCGGCGAGGTTCCACTGCACATCTTCCATAGTTGGGATGGAGAAATGTTGGAGCTTGACTGCTTTGTTGAGGTCCCTGGGGTCTAGGCACAACTGGAGTGACCCATTCTTCTTTGAAGTTATTTTTATTTTATTTATTTATTTAATATATTTATACCCCACCCCTCCTGCAAACAGCTCGGGGCAGCTGTTGACACATACTGTTATCACCAGGCTGTTGACACATGCTGTTGGCTTGGTCACTTTTGTAACAACTTCCATTGCCTTGCGGTCCTCCAGGGAGGCCCTGAGTTTGCGCAAGACAGTGTATAGGATCTTTCTGCACCCATGCACCATTGGGGGAACAATTGGGTCCACATAGATATGATGCACACCTGGAAAATGTCCCAGGCCTTCAAGAACATCAGGGTAGAGTTTGAGGAGATCCTCTTTCATGACAGGTGCATGCTGCATAACTTCATGAACATGCCAGATCAAGTCAAGGGTAATGCAAACTGATCTGCCTAGTAGTGGAGGATCATCTACGTCTGTTACGTAGAAGGTCAGGTCATATTCAGTGGCACCATTTGTACAGTGGGCTGTAATTGCCCCTTCAGGTATGATTCTGGTGCCCACAAAAGCAATCATTGGGCATTTTTACACACACCTTAAAGTTCCAAATTTTTCAATCTTCTGGGTTTACAAGTCCACAAGTAAGTTCCAGATGCATTTTATTTTTCACACACACACTGCCCTGAGGCAGTTCCTGGATGCATTTGACAGACAGGTGAATGATAGGTGTATGAATGATAATAGAAGCTAGAATTGTCCAGGCTGAAGATACTGCAAAGAATTGCTTGAAACAGCAAGACATGACTTAAGGCCATAGGCCCTAAACATTGCTTGAAGCCAAAAGCCCCTAAGTGAACTATGCACAGACTATAATTTGACAGCTTGCAAGATTTTGACTGCAAACCGCATTACTAAGACTTGCACAAGATGCCAGTACAGCCTGAACCAACACCATATTTGCAAGCATAGCTGATTTTGAACATTAATTGCTTATACAACAGTTCTGGGCATAAGGCTAAAAACAGACATCTATGAAATGGAACAATGTTCAACTGGTCAGAAAAGAGGAACCATAGGAGAACAGATACATCCTAGTCAAAATGACTCATGAAAG
Organism: Sphenodon punctatus; assembly: GCA_003113815.1. Lineage (NCBI taxonomy): Eukaryota > Metazoa > Chordata > Lepidosauria > Sphenodontia > Sphenodontidae > Sphenodon > Sphenodon punctatus. Next base: position 29,475 of record QEPC01004497.1, read on the forward strand.
GCATGGGAGGGCCGACTCTGCCTAACAGCATATGCATGGCCTATGGAACCAGAGACCTATAAATATGGGACGGATGTCTTTTGGAACTCGGACTCGAACTCGGATGCCTGTAACATCAATGGACAGGTCCTGGCACCCCGTCACCTCTATCATAAGTTGGCCACTTTGATAGGAGTACTAGGTAATGTATGAATGAATGTTGAGAGAGTAACTTTGTACTAACCTATAGAGTAATATTTTGTTTTTGTATTAATAAATAAAGCTCAGAGGTTTTGCTGAATTTAATCTCCAGCCTGATTTTTGATCTCTTGATTAAACCACAGAATTTCAAAGAATCTTGTCACACAGATACAGTGGTGAGTAAAAAGGCTAATAACCGTAGACCAGGCCGAGGGACTTAAGCCAGGGTCACGGCCCTGGTGGAACCTCTTGTGCCCTACGGGAGTGAAAGTGTGTTTTTCCCTTCTACCCTTTTATGAGCCAAATCCTGCAGTTAGTTGCCTCTATTTGACCCTCTGTAAGGAAATAGACACTTTGTCTAGGTCCAACAGTTAGTGGTCTGGTCCTGGCACTCTGTAAGGAGACGGACATCTTTCCCTGTGTGTGTGAATGAAAGAAAGAATTTGTAACATATTAGGAATTCATTAGTAATAACCCCAGTGAAAAACGCATTCCCTAGGAATACATTTAGCAGCCCAAAACCAGGTGTGACACATTCTTCATGCAAACACTGCCCTGATGCAGCCTAAAGTAGCCACAGCTGTAGATTTGACAGGCTGCCATGAAAACCAAGTGACCATAGTAGCCTGGAGCAAAGCAGTTTACCACGAGAACTTTTTACACACAAAAGTTCTGGGAGACGTTATACACAGAAGTTCAAAGAGCCGTATGTTTAAGATCTGGGTGAGTGTTTTAGACACACAGAAAGTTCAGGATGTAACAGCAAACATCCAGGAGAAATGTGTGTGTAAAAACACCCAATGTCATGTTTGTCTCTGCTGTTTGCACTTCCCCGTGTAGGCTGTATGCAATGTCCTTGGGGATTGTATTGGCTTCAGCTCCATTGTCTAATTTAAAGGAGACTGGGAGGTCAGCAACAGTAACCATGCTGTACCAGGCAGCTAGGGGGTCCTGTGTGCTGTGCATGCCATTTTGCAGTCATTTCTCCAACAAATAGAGCATTCATATCCCTGTCTAGCTGGGTAGAAGCAGATTTTCTTCTGTACATCTTTGCAAAATAATTCCTCCCTGCACTCTTGTTTCAGGTTTCTCCAAAGGCAGGGCACTGTCTGGGTTTGTGGACATGTGGCAAAATGCATCAAGGGGGCGCTATACAGCTGAGCCACCCACCTCACTGTGTTCATCCAAATCTCTAACCTGGGGTCGCCACAGCTGGCAAAACCCAGAAAAACATAGTTTTCGCTGCCACCACCTGGGTTCCAAAAATCAGAGGGGGTCCACACAACCCAGGATATGTGAACTCCAGAAGTTAATAAGCAAACAGCTTCCCAAGGCACCCATTTCCCCTTTATCCAGTGTTCTCCCCCTTCCAGGAGGCAGAACCCTTGGAGTCACCCAGAGGTGCTTACCTTGGTCAAAAGTTGTCTTGGATAAAAGATCCAGAAGGGAACTCCTTTCTCCCTCTTTGGTAGCTATGCCTTCCACATGAAGGGAGGCATTCTTTGCAAGTAAACACACACAGTGGAGTTAAGAATAGAAAAAGCTTATGCTTTACTTATAGGGTTAAACAGGGACAAAAAGACACAAAAGGGTAAGAAGCAAGATAAGTAATTGCACAAGCCCCAGAGTCCAGTTTGAGGGGTATGAGGACCCTTTGTGAATCTGCAACTGCCTAAACTGTAGGGGTGGGACTCCAGGTGAATTATAGGTTACCGGTTTTATGGGTATTGGATTAATCCAACATCGGATTAATCGGTATTGGTATATCGGTTTTTTAACATTACCAATTTTTTTGATCTTTAATATTGTGGCCATTGTTAGGCCATAATGTTAAAGATCCAAAAAATCGGCAATGTTAAAAAACCCATATACTGATACCGATATTATCGGTATTATCGGATTAATCCTATCTTGACCTTTATCAGCATTATCAGTTTACTCTGATACCAATAGCCCCATCCCTACTAAACTGTACTGGTTCAGGCAGGCAATCTGGTAGCATATAACTCCATTTACAGGTAACTTACATAGGTCTCAGTCCTTTGTTCCGATCTGGCAGAAGCCCAGATCTTGTAGATGTCAGCGGAGGCAGGAAGAGGCAGGAAGGCAAAGAATGGGTGGTTTCCTTTTCAGGTCCTATCCCCATATGCTGAGATTGGTCCGTGGAAGGTCACCTGGTCTATGACCCAGTCCAAGGCAGGGAGGTCTCTGCCCCGCCATGTGGTGACAAACCAGTCACTGAGTTCAGGAATGTTAGGAATGTGTCTAGGTTTCCATGTGCTCACAAGAGAAAGGAGGACAGTTCCCACCCTATTCAGGAATGCAACACTGTCCTGCTAGGGTCCCTAGAGGCAAAGGCAGGGGCAAAAGGCTTTTTGCCACAGGACACGCCCACATCTCCTGCACTGGTAGCTACTTGCTGCAGCACAACCCTCTGCTGTGGCAGTTTTCCCTGGAAGTCTGTGTCTTTTCTGCAAGGCTCTGGGGTTTTCATTCTGACTTGTGCTCTACTGCGAGGATTTTGGTGTCTGTGATCATAGCATTTGCTTGGGCTCTGGTGAGACCCTTCTCCCTACAGATATCAACTGCTTGTGCTAGGGTCAGATGTGGTTTCTCCAGGAGCCTTTCTTTCAGCTTGCTGTCTGAAATAATGAAGACAATTTTGTTTCTCATCATTAGATCTGCAGACGCTTCAAATTCACAGTGTTGGGACTTGTCCCTGAGAGTGATGACAAAGGAGTCAATGCCTGCTGCTTTATCGTAGGGAAGTTTCCAGAACTGAAACTGTTCAAAAACAGGGTTTTTCTAGGCTCACAATAACTCTTGAATGCAGCAAGGAACATAAGAACATAAGTGACTTACTGGGTCAGACCAACGGTCCATCTAGCCCAGCAGACTGTCTCTGACAGTGGCCAATCAGGGTGGCTTGGGAGGAGCACCCAACAGGTCACAATGGGGGATTCATTCCCTGTTGCTTTCTCCCAGCTCCCATCATGTTCCGTGATCCTGTCTTACTAATAGCTTCTAATGGAACTATCTTCCAGAAACTTGTCGAAACCTCTTTTAAACTCAGATATAGTACTGGCCCTTACCACAGCCTCTGGCAGTAGATTCCACAACCCAACTGCACAGCACACAATATTCGCGGTCGCTCCATTGATTTGTATAGAGGCATTATGACATCCTCAGTTTTGTTCTTTATCCCCTTCCGAATAATTCCTAACATCCTGTTTGCTTTTTTGACTACTGCTGCACGCTGTGCTGTGGATTTCATTGTATTGTCCACAGCCACCCCCAGATCCTTTTTCTAAGTGGTAACTCCCAGCTTAGTACCCAGCATTGTGTATGCATGGTTTGGATTATTTTCCCCTATGTGCATCACTTTGCACTTGCCTGCATTAAATCTCATTTGCCATTTAGATGCCCAGGCATCCAGTGTTGTAAGATCTTGTTGCTGTTCCTTACAGTCAGCTCATGTTTTAACTACCTTAAATAACTTGGTGTTGACTGCAAATTTGATCACTTCACTCTTAACACCCATTCCCAAATCATTAATGAATACATTAAACAGCACCAGTCCCAATACAGATCCCTGAGGCACACCACTTTTTACATTTCTCCATTGTGAACACTGACCATTTAGTCCTACCCTTTGCTTTCTATCTTTTAACCAGTTTTTGATCCATAATAAGACACTATCTCCTATCCCATAACTTTTTAATTTTCTCAAGAGTCTCTCATGAGGGACTTTATCAAATGCTTTCTGGAAATCCAGGAACACTATATCTACTGGGTCTCCCTTGTCCACATGCTTAATTACACCCTCAAAGAATTCCAACAGGTTAGTGAGGCATGATTTATCTTTACTAAATCCATGTTGACTCTACCCCATTAAGCCATGTTTGTCAACATGCCCTGTAATTCTGTCCTTAATGATGGTTTCTACCATTTTTCCTGGCACAGACGTCAAGCTTACTGGTCTGTAGTTTCCAGGATCACCTCTGGATCCCTTTTTAAATATTGGGGTTACATTTGCCACCCTCCACTCCTCAGGTACAGTGGCAGATTTTAGTGACAGGTTACAAATTACTAGCAGTAGGTCAGCAATTTCATATTTGAGTTCCTTCAAAACTCTGGGGTGAATGCCA
>QEPC01004497.1:35750-64966 GCA_003113815.1 Sphenodon punctatus
ATAGATAGATAGATAGATAGTAGAGAGCTGTAGGAGTTAGCTTAGTGATAGAGATAGCATTAGTGATTTAGTTTTAGTGTTTGTAGGAGTAGGTCTGTGTACTTATTAAATAATCCATTTAGTTCATAGCATTTAGAATAGTTAATAGCAGTTAGATTTAGTGTAGATATATATATATAATATTAGATTTAAAAAATAAATAAATAAACCCCATACAAAAACAAAATAACCAATTTAAAAACAAAAGAAAACCATATAAAACCCAATTAAAAACAAAAAAATATATAAAAAACAAATAAACACCCATAACAACATTTCCCAAACGGCCAAATGGCCGAACCGAACAGCCGAACGGCCTTACCGAACAGCCTGTTCAGACAAGTGAACCGAACGGACGAACCCGAACCCAGCGAACTAGCCGAACGGCCATACCGAACGGACGAACCGAACGCAGCCGAACCGAATGGCCGAACCGAACGGCCGAACCGAAATCAGCCGAACCAAACGGACGAACCCAAACCGCGGTCTGTTCGCCCATCCCTAGCAATTTTATAGTCTTCCGGCTCTTCTTCAGCTTTTGTAATCACTAGGTATAACCTTAGATTTTGCTCGTATTTCCTTCCATTTTCTCCTAGTTTCCTGGTAAAGCTTAATTCAGGAGGGGATTTGAAAGGATACATCCCTCCCTTGGCATGCAACGTAATAACCCTAGAGTCCACACTGCAGGTGGCTCTATAAGGAGAACAGTTCACAATCTGGCACCATGCAGTGTTCCCTGTGAGGGTATGGGTTCCAGGATGAGCTTACTTACAATTCTCAGCCGGGCCTTCAGCCTTGTTCTCCAGACAGTACATGCAAGGACTAGATGGATTCACCAACACACTTTTTTATTGAGATGGTATACAGCAGACCAAACAACCGGGTGGAAATCGATCGCCTCTCCACCCAGAGGGACTGCCGAGCACTGAACCCCAGCACATACTGTGAAAAAAACTCTGCCTGCTCTATGCTTGGAGGGAAAAAGAACTGGCTCCTGCCCATTCTCTTAAAGCTATACATACACATATACATGCACATACCACAGGACCCATAATTGGGACGTGAGCCTGGTCATGCCACAGTCCACCAGATTATGACCTGATAGGGTACCCAATTTCCCAAAATGTCAACTTCCAGTCCTAGAACGTCGACTTCTTTTACCGATTGTTTGAATTTTTTGTTGATATACCAGCTCCTGGCATCTATTTATTAGGTTTCCATCAAGTTCTGACATTTTTTTAGCAACTTCTGGTCCTGGAAAACAACTTCTGGTTACATTTTGTAAAGTTTATTTTTATTTTTTCTTCTTAATACAGTTATTTATATGTTTTACATCACAGGAAAAAAAAACTTTCCTGACCTGGACAGTCAACTTCCAGTCCCAGGAAACTATTTTTGCTCACTTTTGAAAAATATTTCATGCTACGTTTTTCAGTTTCAAACTCAATATGCCAACTGGTATGCTGATAAACCGACTGAGAATTGGTAAACTGAAAAATCAGTACTGGGAGCAAACAATTTGGAGGTATACAGGTAACCGATTGGTGCCTGGATAACCAGTCAGGTACCAGATGCAGTACCTGAAAAGGCAGGTAGTATCCATGTGTACTAAATTTATTAGTACCAATTTCAGCTCTACTCTCTGGTGACCACTCTCAGGGTCCACTGAAGCCTAAAGAAAAATGGAGGTTTGGATCAGACCCTAAAATGCTGCTGTAGGTAGGCATTGATCTTTAGTGAAATACATATCACCAAAATTAACACAGAACATCAGAATAAGAAACACAAGGAAACCACCCTCTGCCACCAGCCTGGTGTAAAGCAGCAGAGCTGTAATGATGTCAATGGGGGCAATGCTGTTTTATACCACAAAGCTGGAACTTTGAGTAGGGCTGTAGCGGAAAGTTGCAGTGGTAGCTATTTCCACCAGAAACAGCATTTCCACAATTAGTGGTACAGCGTGGCAGAGGCTTTCTTTCCACTAATTTCATTCCACTACTTCCACAGGCTTCACAAAATAGCAGAAACATACCATTTTTGCTACTTCCGTCATTCCGCCAGAGTCACAAAATAGCAGAACAGCAGTTTTCTGACAGTTTCTGATAATTCTGCAATTTTTCCGATAGTTTCCAAATTTGCAGAATGCCAGCGGAATTAGAGGAATGTCAGCAGAAAAGCTGCAGTGTGGCGAGGGCAATTCCAAAATGGTGGAATGGAATTGCAGTGTGGTAAAAGCTCCTGCCGCATCAGTCCTAACTTTGAGTAAAGGAAATTTCTGCTGCAATTAAATCTGGTGGTTGTGAGCATCATTTTCTGAAAGGAAATAAAAAACATATGTGGATGACAGATATGTTCAGGATAACTGGGGGTTTTAATATGTTCTTTTTACTGGTGATGGACACAGGGGATTGTTATTGCTTGAAACAGCTTTGTTTACTGTGGGTGTTTTCAGATGTTACAGGAGGCTGGTTCACCACAGTGGATTCCCAGTGGGGGTGAACAAAACAACCACCCCCCGGGGCAAATAAAAGCCCCAAACAGACGTGATGGGACCGGGACCATGGCTGGGAATCGGGCCACCAGATCACAGACCAGGGCAGCACAACAGACGTGATGCTGATTCCCAGCCGTGGTCAAAGCACCCAGAATCCACCGGGCAGGGGTGGGACACAGACATGGCCGCCTGAGGGCAAATAAAGCCAAAAGGCACAAAAGGGAACACCCACACAAGGGAAATGGGAAGGGAGAGGGAGAAGAGCTGGACAGGTACCACACACAGCAGGCACACAGCCAGCGGAGGCACAGCAGAACACACAGCATGAGCACACACCCAGGCACGCACGCACACACACACACACACACACACACACACACACACACAAACAAGGGAAAGGACACACAAGGGAAAGGAAGGAAAGGGGGGAACGGGCACCCGGACAACACACAAGGCACAACGGGAGCAAGGGGGGGAACCGCAAAAGGGCAGGGTAGGACACAGGCATCAGCAACCCCCACCCCTACAGCAGCACAGTCCACACGGGTGCCCTTACAGCAACACAAGCTGTCTTGGAAAAGGGGGACCCCGGATCTCGGTACCAAGGCACAGTGGGGGCCTGCAATGCACAGCCAGCCATGTGGGAACGGTCCAGGAGGCACATGGAGACTCCACACCCACAGGGGGGCCGATGGAGGGCAGTCAGGACAGCCGGTGCAGCGCTGCAGGTCCAAGGATGCACACACACACCCCTACAGGAAGCACCGAGGGCCAGTCTGGGGGTCCTGGAACCCCCAGGTCACACAAGCACCCAAGGGGGGGCGGGCAGCAGGTGGCAGTGCTGTCAGGTGGGGACAAGTAGCTGGACACAGGCGGGTCGGTGAGGCCATGCAGAGAGCTTCACCCAGGCACCAGGGAGGGAAACCATGTAGGGGAACCCCAGGTGCTCAGGCAGACCGGGGGGGCAGAGGGGGCCCAGGGCCAGAGGCAGGGGCAGTAGCACCCTGCGAAGCAGGCTTCACCACAGCACGGCAGAGACATCAGGGAGGGAGAATCCAGTGGGAACCGGCCCCCCCGGACAGGGGCAGGAGCCCACATGGGGGCAGGACACCGGGGGGCCGGGAGGAACACCGGGACCCACAGGCAGCTTCTGGGGGCCACCGTGGACCCAGGGGCCGTGTGCCCCACCTGGTGGACCTGGTGGGGCCAATGGATCAATCCCCGGTGGTACCCCAGCACGGACATGTGGTGGGCAATCAGGTAGAAGGCCTCAAATGGATCATGATTGGAGAGACCCAGCTGGACGTCCGCACAGGACCACACCCCCAATAGGGCCGACAGCTCCACCGCGGAAGTCTCTGACACACAGCAGGCAGAAGAAGGGGGCCAAGGAAGATGTCCCAGCTCCAGCAGGCGGTAGTACACCGCCTCTTTTCCTGGGTCATCCCCATGAGCACCCGGTGTGGGCCATGGATCCCTGGGAGCTCCCCTTCCCCCCGCTGTCTGTGTTCCCAGCAGTGTCCTGTGCCTCCTCCAGGTCCGGCAGGGGCGGCAGTGGTTGGTCAGAGGGGGGGGTGGGACCCAGGGGGCCCCCCATGGCGATTGCACCCTCCTGAGGCCGGGGGGCACTGGGAGGCAGATGTGCAGCCCCTGGGGGAGGGGGGCTGGCAGAGGTGGCTGCACAGGGGCGGGGGTGCTGATGGACCTGGCATGGGGCCCTGGGCAGGCAGGGTGCCCAGGGGCACAGCTGCCATCACATAGGCGCACATTGTGCCGGCATGCAGTAGCAGGGAGGTCCCAATATCGTGGGACCTATCCATTTTTGCATAGTGCTCCTGCACCATGCCTGTGATGGCTGACTCCAACCTCCCGAGCACCTCCACCTGCCTGCTGTGCTCCCGGAACTCCCACCTCCACTCCAGGTGCATCTCGGCCTGGAGCCTCTGGTCCCTTGCCTCTGCCCGCTCCAGGGACCGCTCGATGACCTCCATCCGATCCATGGCTGCAATCATCATCTCCCCCTGTTCCTCCGAGGTCCAGAAGATCTCCTCCTCCTGGTCCTCCCTCCTCCTGCGGATCCATGCCCGGTGCTTCCTCATACACTGCAATGGGGCCACGTGCCCTGGGGATGCTGACTTCCGGGGTTGTCCTGAGGGTACAGGAGGGTCAGTCCGATCTTGACCCTGACCCCTGGTGACAATGGGGCAGGGGCCTCGTGGACCCCCAGGCATCTCACCAGGTCCCTCCCCACCCCCAGACCCCGGACCCTCTCACCCCCTCTGACTGTCTGGGGAACCCCTCTCTGCACCCCAGATTGCCCTCTCTACCGGGCCACCTGCCTCACCTAGGTCCTGCGCCTGCTGGTGGGTCTCCTCGGTGGCTGTCTGCTCGCTCGCCGGGGTCTGGTCCCGGGGTGCCCTGTGGCTTGCAGGCAAATAGGGGGGTTGTGGGTGTTTGGGTGTGCGGTTGGCCATCCTGGGACTGGGCCCCCTCCTGCCTTGCTCTTGGGGGGCTGGGGCTTGGTCTGGGGCTGAGTCAGACCCATCCATCCCCCCCTTGGCCCCTGACCCTGTGGGCCTGGTCCCTCCCCCCTCCGGGTCACCCGCTTACCCTCAATATCGGTCTCAGATCCTTCCAAGGCCGGCCCCTCAGTGTGGGAGTGGAGGTGCTCCCCCATGGACCACTGGCTGAGGGTGATGAGGGTAGCGGCCTCAGACTCTGCTTGCCCAGCCTGGGGGTGGGTGCTGTCCGGTCTGCTGTCTGGGGCGGGGGTCCTGCAGGTGCCAGGGTAACCGGGGCTTTCCTCCTGGGGTTCCGGGGCCCTGGAACTTGTGTTTACCAGTGGGGCAGCGAGGGGAGGGGGTACCTTGGCCCATTCCCTGCCCTGGACCACAGCACTCCCGATGAGCCGTGGGTCAACTATGGACCCCTTCATATGCATGATGCGGTCCAGGGCATCATAGAATGGGGTGGTCCGGGCTCCGTGTCCGGACCACCTATTGTTGTCCCGGATGGCCTTGTACCCCCTCTTCAGCTCCTTGGCCTTTGAGAGGCACTGTGCCACTGTGCGCTGATGCCCCGCCGCATCCATGTCCCACACTATGTCCTGGTAGACATGCTCATAGCGCTGGTTGAGCGCAAGCTCCAGCTGGTACTCCAGGGTCCCCCATATCCTAATGAAGTCCCGGGTCTCCTGGAGGCCCCACTGGCCCCCTCTGGTATGCCTTCCTCCCTCTTCTCCACTGTGGTTCATCCTACTCCTACTCCTCCTCTACCGCCGCCTCCTCCCAGGCTGGTCCAGTGTCCTCCGGGGGCTCATCCACCCAGGCGCTCTTCCGTGTCTGCGGGAGGCAAGGGGTAGAGAGTTAGGGTTTGGTGCGTTCCCTGGCCCCTCGAGGGGTGCCCCTTTCCCCCTCCTCCCTGGCAGGAGCCCAGGCTTGCCCCATGCCCCCCCCAGTGTCCCGGCTCCCCTGCCCTTGTTTCCCCTTACCTGTTTCCTGGGTGCCGTCTCCGGCCCCGTTCCGGATGATGTCCCTGGGGCGTCGTGTCCTGCCTGCTGCTGCAGGTGTTGTCCCTCCATGGTCAGCATGACCCCTGGCTCCCCCTCCTCCACCTTCGCTCCCTCCACCGCTGCCCCTGCCTCCTCCTCCTCCTCCATCGCTCTCTCGCCCACCGCTCTCTTCCGCCTCCCTCCTCACTCCATTCTGCCACGCTTCCCTGCTGCTGATTTCCCTTTATATATCCCTCTGGTGGTTGTGTTGTCACTGGTTGCCTGGAAGTGATGCTGCATGCATTGTCCATGGCTGGGGATCATTTTCTTTGGTTCCGCGCGGAGATTGGTGTCCAGATGTTACTTTTTGTTGGTTCCCGGTGGGGATCTCTTTGACCACACTTCCCGAGATTTTGCACCGGGTAGCCCGGGAAGCATGGTTGAAATTGACCCCATGTGGGTATTGAGCGTGGTGCACATCTGGCGGCTGCCTAACAGATGTTCAGGGCTCTTTGGCCCCGCCACAGGATTGAGCATGGTTCACTGTGGTTGAGCATGATCTCGTGACATCTGAAAACACCCTGTGTGAATGAAATTATAGCTGGAACCAGAGGAGCTGGAAAGCAATATGCTACATTGTGCCTTCAGGATCCATGGAGGATAGCTCCTCCAGGCAGAACCCAGGTACTGACACAGGAACAGGATGAGCATGCACCAGTCTCACTTTTGAGAAGTTACACAGGAGCCATAGTCACTTTAAAAGTCCCAGTCTTAGTGGGTATAACAGAGCTGTTGCATAGCTGGAACTGGTCAAGCATATTTAACTCCCAAGAAAGTCAATTAGAGCTGTGTACCAGGGGCCCATGTCATTTTTTTAAAATTATTTTTTTCATTTTTGTTATTTAAATCTGTCATTTTCATTTTCATAAATATCAAATTGTTGTTTTCGTTTTTGCTTTAGTTTTCATTTTCTATTGGTTTCAATGGAAAACACATTTTTGGCTATAACCTTTTTGGTTTTTATTATATTTGGTTGAATTTGGAGGAATTATACCTCCAATGAAAGGCATTAAGTGTACCAAATTACAAAAAGGTTACATAAAGGAATCCAATTTTAGAAGCAGTTGAATTATATTATTTTGAAAACATCTTCATATACATTCTTAACTGTTACTTCTTTGTCTCAGATGTAATGTAGATGAAACTTGGCAGTTTATTCCTCTTTCCATATTTACTATCTCTGCCAAATTTCAGAAGCACTGGATAATGGGTCCTGGTGGTATAAGCAATTAACTTATAAATGTATGTCTGACTGTAACATCTTTGTAGTTCAACCAATGTACATGCAATTAGGCAGGGCTGTATATCACACTTTCTTGATCATCTCTGCCCAAATATCATAAAGATGTGATAAAGGGTCCCAATTTTATATGCCTGCACAGCATATGCAGAGAAGGAGCCTATGCCAGGGATTCTCTTATGTGTCACTGTGATATAAGATTGGTTTGCGATGTAAATTGACCAGCATAAAAGTTAACAAAATATCCTCATTCTGTGCTGTGACCATCACAATTTCTCTCCACCACTTTTTACTGGGAAGTCAGAAGCATCTGTTTACGAAAGAGCCAATAGATATTCTCTTATGTCCTCTGTCACAGTGCTGCAGGATGTGAATGTGATAACTGGCCAGCCTGGATGTGTAAACTATGTATCCTGATTGCTGGGATGCTATCCCCAAAGTCCCAGTCATATCCCTTTTATGCTCGCTTCATGGCCTCCCCCTATGCCCGACTCAAAGTCACTACCAATTGGTCCTGTAAAGCTGGAAGCATGCAGTAATTGACCAATGAATGTGTCTGTCCAACTTTTTGATTGCTCCACATCCTCCCTCCTGCAGCCTCTCTCCCCCTGCCATGCCCACAGGGCCAGACCTAGGAAAGTTGCACCTCTAGGCCCTTCTCAGGCTGCTGCCCCCAAGCCAAGTCCTGCCACAAGCCCCATCCACAAGTCAAGCCCCACCCCCATTCTGCATGTTCATGAGTGGGAGAGCCTCATGTGAACAATGCGGCACACACATCCGGAGTGAATGGGAGTGGATGCGTGTGCCCACCTAATGCATCCCCACTCACCTCCCACTCATCCTCATGCATGAAGCAACCAGGGAAAACGGCGGTTGCTCCGTGGGTGCAGATGAGTGGGGGGGCAAGTGGGGATATGTGTGTGGACATGTGCATGCCCCGCCCATTCACCGGCACATCCATGGACCCCCACCCACCCGGCGGAACCATGTAAAAAGTAGGGATGTGAGAACGCGGTTCAGAAGTTCGGAGTTTGGACCGAACTCGAATAGTTCAGTTGACCGAAGCCAACTTTTGAACCAAACTCAAATTTGACCGAAGTGTTCGGTCGAATTTGAATCATTTTGGAAGGCTAAAAAACCCTGGTTTTGAATGTACGAACTTGGTTCGGAAGTTTGGAATTCGACCAAACTCTAATAGTTCAGTAGACCGAACTGAACTTTCAAACCAAACTCAAATTTTGAACCAAACCGAATTTCCGAACTCGATTTTGTTCACACATCTCTAGTAAAAAGGGCCTTCTTCTTCTCAAAGAAGAACAGAAGGTTGCTGCCTTGTAAATAAGTTTCTTCGAGATGGGCCCAAACATTCTCACAACCACCACCCTTCCAGACCCACATGGAATTTTTTTCTTATATTCCTAGAAAGGGTTAGAAGGAACTGTCATTCTGAGGGGTAAAGTGCTTTTTATACAAGAGGAGCTTGATACAATCATGTGGTCTATTTGAATAGGGTGGGCATGCACAACCCAGTTGTGAGAATGTTAGGTGCCATCTTGAAGAACCTTCTTTAAAAAAAAAACCTTCTGATAACTCACATGGGGAGGAGTTGTTAGTAAACAAACAGCTTTATCTCCCAACCTGATCGGTCCCCACTGTTGCTGCTAAGGCTGCTGCTGCTGCTGCTGCACAACTAGCAGGCAGTAAGAAGGCAGAGGCAGGTGAGGGATGGAGACCCAGGCAGCAGGATTCAGCTGTGGGCAGGAGCCTGTGGGCAACAGCCTCTGGTCATACAGGGAGAAAAATAAAACAGAGCAGGTGGTGCTGGCAATTGCCACCCTCCACCCCACCCCCAGAAAATTCCACCCATAGCCTGGGCCTAGGAGGCCTGGCCCTAAGTCCAGGTCTGCATATCCAGTTCCTGCCTCTGACTGGCACTGCATGTGCTGCTATTTATCTGAATAATGGTCTCCAAGGGGACAATATAAATTGCTTTTACAATTGGGTCCCTTTATCAAATTTACCTGTGGTTTGGCAGGGGTAACAGGAAAGGTATATGATACATTTCTGCCAATATCCTGGAAACAGGATGGAATATAAACATGTTACAGCTAGAGATGTATTTTCAAGTTAATGTCTAATACCATCAGGATCCTCTATCCAATCCTTCTGGAAATTAGTAGGAATGTTTAGCTTATGGAGAGACATAATATACGGAGCTTTCATGCAAAGTGGACAGAAAATAAAGAAGATGAAGCCATGAATGTGTATAGAGCTTTTCATAAAATCACAATTTTCAATTGCTTCTTAAATCGGTTTCCTTTAACTAATCATTTTGAAACATGATACACATAGTGCCCTCCATTGTGTGCACAACTCATCCAAGTTTCATTATAATTAAATAAGAAACAAAAAAGGAATAGCCTGAAATACATTTTGAATTTTTTCCCTTTATTTCAAGAACAAAATGTCATTTTCATTTCTATTTTTGTTATTATTATTTGTGATTTTCATTATTGCAATAATAATAATTAAAATGACAATTTTCATTATTGTTATTGTAATAACAAAAATGACATGTACAGCCCTACTAACAAGGCATTCACTACAGTACATATTGCAAATGGGTAGAAAATGAAGCTCTCAGGTGAGTTCCTATTGCAGGATGCTCAGATTGAGAGCTGAAATGAGTATTTGTAACCCTGAGTAAATCCATTGTGTTTACTGTACCCAATTCAAAAAGGATAAATAGGAAATAACCACTAGTCTGTTTCAGTTATTTCATGTTGGGTTTTTTTCAGTTTTCAGAGTTTTGGGTCCAGATATTTCATTTTTTAGGTGACCAAAAAAATGAAATAACTACCATAAAAGCCTAAAATCTGAAAAACCCAACATGAAATAACCCAAACAAACACCTGATGGAATGAAAATGTTCATGCCATTTCAGCAATATTAGCTCTACTACACATGAGCTATTGCCCAAAACGGCATAACTGACATTCCAAAATGACCCTAAACCCTAAATAACCATACCAACCCAACCCCACCCACAAGCTTCAAATAATGCCCATGGATAATAAATCAATTACCCATTTCAGCTCTACTCATATCCAATGCAGGAATACCATTTTTACAATGCAGCCTGGCAACCTCACCTTTGAAATCACCTCCTAGCTCATTCTGCACAAAAGTAACACACCCGAGTGTAGAGGGTGCTTTTAAGTGAGCAAGACAAGCAGGGAGGTCCATGGCTGCTGAGTCGCATGGCTTCTGGGCACCCACACAAGTCACATGCATGGGGAGTGCTTCAAATGGTTGGCCACCAGCATGGCTAGCCCACCCATGGGGGTGGCCACCGTACATTAGGATAGTCTTGCATGGTGCATTCCTGATTTTTCAGCATTGCTCCATGCGTGACCATGAGTGGCCAATGCATGGCTCACGGGAGCACGCATCCCCACATTCCACCTTCACACAACCAGTTGGATGCATGATTGGCCATGCATGTATGCATCTCATTTAAAAACTCCCATACAGTCTGAGACTGAAATCCATAAATCACTCACCGATTCTGGCACATAGCACAGGTTTAGTTATAGAGTGCTGTTTGCTTTAGCTGTCATACAACTGTCCTTGCCCCATAGCCTGAGAGAAGATGTTTATCTAAAGGTGTGTGTGAGAGTGAAAAACCCAGTCATCACAACCCCCTGTAGCACTGGGCAATGACTCCTAAGTTAGGGAAGAAGTGACTGTGCACTTGAATCTCACTGCCATTTTATTTTATTTTATTTTATTTATGTATTTATTGATTGGCCCATTGGGGCCAATCCCATGCCCTGCAGACCACCACACACAGCACATGCAGTGACCATGCAAGCCACATGTGTCCCCATTATGGGGCCCGCGGTTCATGCAACTGAGTGCGTGGGACTTGGGATCAGCCCCATTGACTACAACTCCTAATTACATGTACCTTACCCTGCTTGCCTTTGGCCAAGGGCAGGCTGATACTTTATTTTGAAAAGAAGCTAACAAACACTCAAAATGGAGACAAGGGCTTTGAGCTGTGATCTACAAACCACTTATTCCAGAGATGTCCCAAGCCCAAATGGGTAATTGCATATCCATTTTGGGTATTCCATTTTGGTTGTTTCCTTTTACAGTTTGGTTATTTGGGGGTCTCATGCAGTCATTTTAGTATTTCAGCTATGTCATTTTTGGCAATTATGCATGCACAGTATTGCTGAGACAAGTGAAAACAGACATGCACCTTAACTCTGCTTTAACACCGCTTTAACATTTCTTATGTATGTTGCAGGGCTGCATAGGGCACCAATGCAGCTCTGCAACATGCATAAGAAATTTTAAAGCAGTGTTAAAGCAGAGTTCAGGTGCATGTCTGTTTTCACCCATTGTCTCAAAAATACAAAAAAGGAAAAAAAGCCCCCAAAATAATCAAACTGAAAAACACGAACCCAAAAAAATCCAACCTGAATGAACTAAAACCGGTATCTGATGGAACAGATATAGATAGCAATTGTTATTTCTTTGCTATTTTTGGTTTGAATAGATTAAATTCAATGGATTTGCTCATTTCTCAAACAATTTATTTCATCTCTAGCCATGCACACAGTTCTGAGGAAGACGGGTGGAGTCTGGGGATCTAGGCTTCCCCAAAGGTTAGTGAATCTCTGCCTGTGGTTGGAGCCAGATAGAGAATTGAGACACCCTGCCTAGCTTATCAACATCCCTCTCCTTCCCACTTTCTGGCTGAGCAGACTTTATCTGCAGTTCTAGTCTAGCAAGCCTTTCTTTCCTATTCCAGAGGCTTCTGCTGCATTTTCAAGGTATACACAATGGTGATTGAGTCATTTCTGGCATATGACTTCCCTCCATGTTTGTTTGTCATAGTTGTCCTCAGTTTTACTCTGAGTAGCTAAGATATCTGGAATAAAATGGGAATGGAATGGGAATGACCCAAGTCTGTAGCCGATTATCACTTGGGTTGTTTTTATTAATTAGAATAGAACATATAAGCTGAAGCTTCCATCTTGTCTCTGCATTCATAATGCCTCTTTAAATAGCCTACCCGAGATTTGTGAAACTCCCGATTTGCATGAGGAAAGAGCAGTACTTGTTGACTGTGGCTTTGCTTATTATGGGAGGTATTCACCATGACCCATTGTTCTCCCAAGTTATAATAAGAGAATCAGGAATGGTGCAGAAACACCATTCTGAGAGAGAGGCAAAGAACAGCAAAATCCACCAGGAATTAAAATTAAAATGTGAGAGAGGCAGCTCTGTATGAAATTAAAATGAGGCAACAGCTCACCTGAGAGTCAGAATAATTCATGCAAATGGGGGAGAGTTCATAGGGCTAGTAGGCTGCAGTATTTCCTCACACAAGACTCTAATGAGACAATAAGAACTTACAGAATGGAAAGTAGCTGTGTGGTTGACAGAACATTATGGTATCTAAGTGGTAGCTAAGTGCCACAGAGCTCTGCCATAATGCTCTGCTACAAGGCTGCAATCTACGCATTTCCTGAGTCTTTCTGGTGGGCGGTACATTCACCGCGAGTGGACTGCTGTTCACAGAGATCCAAAAGTGGGTCATGGTAAGAATATTTGCTGGGCTTTCAACAGGGGGGGAATGTTGGTTTCCTCACAGCAAATTTAGGCACTTGTGCAACAAGTGCAGGGGTTCATATGCCCCTATCTCATTTTACAAAGGTCGCAGTGAGAATTTTCAGACAAAATCCTTTCAGGGGGGAATTAGGCATGAGAGGTTTGGGGCTGCTAAGCAGTATCAGGGAGGTGCAGGACCCACAACTGGACCGAAAACCAATTAAACTGGATGCATTGTCCATGTTCCTTGGCAGATACCCCAACAGGGAGGATGCGGCCTATCTGTGGGAGGGATTTTCTAGAGAGTTTTCCATACCATTCCAGGGGTATAAGGTTAAATAGAGGGCTAGGAATTTAAAATCAATTAAGGGGATGGAAGACATAGCTTGCGAGAAAATGCATAAAGAAATAGCAACTGGCAGGGTGGCTGGCCCTTTTGATCGCCCACCTTTCCAGGTTACTGCCCTGTCTCCCCTCCCCATGTCTTTTAGATTGTAAGCTCTCGGGCAGGGACCATGTCTATCTTATTCTCTGTAAAGTGCCAGGTACATAGCTGGCACTATAATAATAATAATAATACATTAATTAATAAACCACCTCTCCAGCCCAGAGGGGGGTCGGTGAATTATGGTATTGCTCCTGAGCCATGCTCAGTGCAGTACACATCTTTTGATGCAGCACTGGTTAGAGAGTGTGGCCACGAGGCACTGTTGGGAAAGTACAATATAAAGTCTGCCTTTCGGTTGTTTCCTGTATGCCCCAAGGATTTTGTCCTGTTATTTATTATTATTATTATTATTATTATTATTATTATTATTATTATTATTAACATTTATATAGTGCCAGCCATGTGCCTGGTGCTGTACAGAACATAGAAATAGACGTGGTCCCTACCTGTGACTTACAATCTAACAGACAAGGAGGGGGAGACAGGGAGAGGGGACAATGGGAGAGACAGGGGAGAAGACAGACAAACATTCAGGTGGATGTGAAGTCTCAGGTGTGTGTGCTTGGCTTGGTTACAATCAGGTTGGTTGCAGCAGTCTGCAGAGTAGGGCAGACAGTAAGTATATGGGGAATGACTAGCAGGGACTGGGAAAGGCGGTGAGGAAAAAGTGAAAAAGTGGGTCTTGACGAGGGATTTGAAGGAGCGGAGGGAAGGGGAAAGGCGGATGTGGGTAGGGAGGGAGTTCCAGGCATGGGAGGCATCAAGGGAGAAGGGTCGAAGGTGGATAGATGAGCAGGAGAAATGAGAGAGAGTGAGTGAGAGGACAGAGGAAGAGCGGAGAACACGTGCAGGAGTGCGTAGGGAGATTAGGTCCGAGACGTAAGAGCGAGCTCGGTTGTGGAGTGTTTTAAACATGAGTACCAGGAGTTTAAACAGGATACGTTCAGGAAGGGGGAGCCAGTGAAGAGAGAAGAGGAGAGGCTGCACATGGTCGAAGCGACGGGCAGAGTGAATGATCTTGGCAGCAGAGTTTTGGATTGCGATAAGGGGGGACAGGTGAGAGCGAGGGAGGCCAGCAAGGAGGAGGTTGCAGTAATCGAGGCGAGAGATAACCATGGCATGAACAAGGGTTTTGGCCGAGGAGGTAGAGAGAAAGGGGCGGATCCGAGCAATGTTATGGAGGGCGAATCGGCAGGATTTGGCAACAGAGTCAATGTAAGGTTTAAAAGAGAGGTGCGTGTCAAAGATGAAGCCCAAGCTACGGGCTTGGAGAACAGGATGGATGGTGACTCCATCGATGCAGATGGGCAGGTTAGAGGGAGAGGAAGAGGAGGGAGGAAAAATGAGGAGTTCGGTCTTGGCCATGTTGAGCTTGAGTTGACGTCGGGACATCCAGGCGGAGATATCAGAGAGGCAGTTGACGAGGCGTGAGTGGACAGAAGAGGAGAGAGAGGGGGTAGAAAGATAGAGTTGGGTGTCATCAGCGTAGAGATGATATTGGAATCCGTGGGAGGCAATAATTTTGCCAAGGGACAGGGTGTAAATAGAGAAGAGGAGAGGGCCAAGGACAGAGCCTTGGGGGACCCCAACCGAAAGGGGGAGGGAGGAGGAGTTTGACTCGGGGAGCGAGACTTTAAAGGAGCGGTCAGAGAGGTAGGAGGAGAACCAGTCAAGGACAGAGCCACGGAAGCCCAAAGAGTAAAGCGAGTCCAAGAGGAGCGAGTGGTCGACAGTGTCAAAGGCAGCAGAGAGGTCAAGGAGGACAAGAATGGAGTAGAGGCACTTAGATTTAGCGACAAGTAGATCATTGGTTCAAAAATTCGGTTCAGTTGACCCAACTATTTGAGTTCGGTCCGAACTCTGAACTTCCGAACAAAGTTTGGAAATTCAAACCCCATTGAACTAAATGGAATATTATCTTTTAGGAATGGGTGAACAGAGCCGAGTTCAGAAATTCGGTTCAGTTCGAAAATTGAGTTCGATTAGGAAGTTGGGTTCAGTCGACCGAACTGGTCGAGTTTGGTCCAAACTCCAAACTTCCTAACCACGTTCTCCCATCCCTAGTTAGGGTTCACTTTTAGAGGTCAGTTCTTCTATGACATGACTTTGCCTATTGGTTGTGCCACCTCTTGCTCAGCATTTGAGAGGTTCAGGTCCCTGCTGGAGTGGGAAGTCAAGGAATTAACAAGGCTAGGCTTTGTCGCCAAATGCTTAGATGATTTTTTTGTCACAGGACAGGTGGAATCATGAGAGTGTGCCGAATTACTGGAATCCTTTTTCCAGTTGGCTGGTGAGTTGGTTGTCCCACTGGCAGAGGAGAAAACGGGTGGTCCCATCACAAAATTGTCTTTTCTAGGGATAGAAATAGACACCATAGCCTGCACTTCGAGGTATCCACAGGACAAGCTGCTGGGTTCCCAGAAGTTTTTGCATCAATGTGCTACATCCAAGAAAGTTACTCTATGGAATATGCAGAGACTGCTAGGGCATCTGAATTTTGCCTGTAGGGTAGTAGCACCAGGAAGGGCATTCTGCACTCGATTGGCTAGGGCCATGGCTGGAGTAACTGCCCCACATCACTATATTAGGGTCACCAAGGGACTTTGGGATGATTTAGAAGTCTGGTTACAATTCCTTGACAGATACAATGGGGTTTCCCTTTGGAGGGAAGGCCACCTGCTTGAGGTGGAACTGCTGGTGGTGTCTGATGCCATGGGGGGAATTGACTTTGGGCTTTTTTTCAAGGGGAATGATGCACCCAGTGTTGGCTGGTTCACTGGGCAGGTGCAGGCATTATTTATTTTTATTTATTTATTAGTTACATTTTTTATCCACCCCCTCATGCCCATGGCATCTCGGGGCAGCTTACAGCACAAAAATAACAACAATTTACAACAATAAACACAAAAATTAAATTAAACATCTAAAAATCTCCTAAAAAACCACCACCCTTCCCACACTATTAACCCACCCCCTCCCCTCCTCTGAAATCCTGGGAGAACAGCTAAGTCTTACAGGCCCGGCAAAAGGCCAACAGTCTTGGGTCAGACGGGCTTCCTCCAGGAGGGAGCTCCATAGCCGCAGCCTGACCACTAAGAACACCCTCTCCATTGTGGCCCCCTGCTTTATGCAGGGGACCTCCAAGAAGGTGCCCCTGGCGGACTGAAGGGGCTACCCTGGGGTGCGGAAGGTGAGGCGGTCCCTGAGATATCCAGGGCCGAGACCACGTAGGGCTTTATAGGTCAAAACCAACACCTTGACTCTGGCTCAGTATGTTATAGGCAGCCAGTGCAGCGCGCAGAGCACGAGACTAATATGCTCCTGTGAGCTTGTCATTGTCAGGAGATGAGCCGCCACATACTGTACTCCGAGCCAGCGTCAAGGGAAGCCCCACGTAAAACATGTAACACTAGTCCAACCTCGAGGTGATGAAGGCATGGATGAGGGTGGCCAGGTTGGATATGGAAATGTATGGACACAGCCTCCACACCAGATACAGCTGGCGGAAGGCAGCCTTCATCACCAACTTCACCTGCTGATCTCAACGAAGACCCGAGTCCAATAACACCCCCAGATTCTGAACCTGCTGGGCTACGGGAGGGTGGACCCCCT
The DNA here is from genome assembly GCA_003113815.1 of Sphenodon punctatus. Lineage (NCBI taxonomy): Eukaryota > Metazoa > Chordata > Lepidosauria > Sphenodontia > Sphenodontidae > Sphenodon > Sphenodon punctatus. The sequence goes on from QEPC01004497.1 coordinate 52,759, forward strand.
CTACGAGGGGAGCCGATACCTCCCTCACCCTACCCACCGCCATCACCTCCAACTTATCATGATTGAGCTTCAGTCTGCTCTGCTGTAACCAATCTGCAATGGCCTCCAAACATTGGGACAGTACTGAGAGGGCAGGACCTGGGTCAGTTCAAAAAGAGAGGTTAAGCTGGGTGTCATCAGCATATTGGTGGTAACGCACACCAAACCCTCTCACAATCTTCCCCAAGGGATGCATGTATACATTGAACAATAATGGAGACAGAATTGAACCTTGCAGAATGCAGGGCCTGGGGGCTGGAAGACTCAGCCCCCAGGACAACCCACTGGCTTCTCCCCAAGAGGACTGATCGGAACCATCCAAGGACAGTCCCGTCCAGACGGGGCCTCCATCACCTCACGTTCTATCTCTACTGTTCCTAATCCAGTGTCAAAGTTTCTCTGGATCCAAGCGATCTTGTCTGCAAAGTAGATGGCCTACTCCTCACAGCGGGCCTGGGACAAGTCCCCGTTCAGGTGGAGGGAGGCCAGACTGACCAGCCCCCACGCCACCCGGAACAGCTCCGCTGGACCCGACTTTGCAGATGCTATGCGGGTGGCAAAGAATTATTTCTTTGCTGTCCTCAGAGCCTCAACATAGGACCAAATGTGGGCTCTACGGAGAAGCCGGTCGAATTCAGCTCGAGTCCGATGCCAGCATCACTCTAGTCGCCTACCTGCCTGTTTCATACACTTCAGCCCCTCAGTAAACCAGGGGGCCCTGCAGTGATGAGAGAGGGGCAGGAGACATCTCAGAGTGACCCTGTCAATGGCCTCCCCGAGCAAGATGTTCCACGCCCGGACAAGTTCATCAACAGTGCGGCCGTCAGGTTCTCAGGTTAAATTCCCCAGGGCCTCTTGGAACCGTTGAGGTTCCATCAGCCTCCGGGGGCAGACCATCCTAACTGGTCAATTCCCCTTCTAGAGGTGGTGCACTAAGAGACTGGCCTGTAGGAAGTAATCATCCATCCATGACAAGGTCGTGACCCTCACATCCCCCACTACCGGATCACCCGCCTCAAGGCCAGAACAGAAAACCAGGTTGAGGGTATGTCCCCCCACTTGGGTCGGGCAGTTGACAACTTGGGGCAAGTCCATGGTTGTCATGGCGGTCGTGAACTCTCGCTCCACTCCCACAAGGCCGGCATGGGCATTGAAGTCCCCCAGAACCAAAACCCTGGAGAAGTTCAGTACCACCACCGAGACCAGCTCTGCTAGACCAGCAAGGGATGCCGCTGGGCAGGAAGGGGCCCGGTACACCAGCAGCACCCCTAAATTTCCCCCAGACAAATCAAACACCACATGGAAGGCCTCAAACCATGGGATTTCTGGGACTGGATACCTCCTAACAGGCCATGTGTCTTTAAAAACAATAGCTACACCAACACCCCGGCCACACTGCGAGATTGGTGTTGCATGGCATACCCAGCTGGAACGAGATCGGCCAAAATTGGCCCCGCCTCCTCATCCAGCCAGGTTTCCGTAATACATGCAAGGCCCACAGCCTCATCCAGGATCAGATCCCGGATTAGCGGGGCCTTATTTGCCATAGACCTTGCATTTAGCAGCATCAGGTCCCCACTGGCGAACCTTAGAGCCTGCTCCTCCTTCACCTCAAGTGGGTGGGGAAGGCTCTTTTAACCTCCACAATGGATCTAGGTCCCCTGGGAGACCAAGCCACACACCCCTGTGGACCATATTACCATCCCTGCTCCAGAATGACCCCTATGGATGCTTCTCCCTTCCCGTCCCCACAATTCTGACCCCCTCCCACCAGCTGCTCTCCAAGAACCCCCAGAGATCCCCCCTCCCCAAAATATCCCTCCCTCACCTCCCCCATTCCCCCCTTTTCCTGGGACTCCCCCTCTCACAGGGAGTCCCCAGCTGTTATCCAAACACTGCCCCCCATCTCACCGGGAGCCAGTGTCCCCCCTCCAACTGCCCCTCATTTCCAGGACCACCTTTCTCAGTGGCGGTCCCCCCACCCCACCCTTCCCTACCCAATTCTCCCCTCCAACCCCTACTTGGGGCCCTCTCTCCCAAAGAGAGTCCCCTCTTCCCCCCAAAAAAATCCCTCCCCCCTCCCTCCACATGCTGCCACCATGTGGTTTTCCTATCTGGGAGCACTGCCCTGTCTCTCACCCAGGGCAAGTGCTCCCTGCATTCCCTCCCCCTCCTCCCATTTCCCCCCATACATATTCCATTTCACCCCCCTACCCCACCCNACATATTCCATTTCACCCCCCTACCCCACCCTAACTCTATCACCTCCCATCTCCACCCCTGCCCATACCACCCCCACATCACACCCTTTAAAACAATTAAAAAACTTTAAAAAAAAATACCTCCTCCTGCTCCATACCATAAATCCAAACACTATGCTGCCACCCCCAAATGATGCCACAGGCTACCACCTGCAAATCAGCAGCTCTTTGCAAAGTGCCGAGGGGGTGGAGGCAGGGTTGCGCCCCCAGATGGTACAGCAGAGCCCCTCAGACTCACAGCTCCTTTTCCCGCAGGTTAGCAGCTCTTTGTAAAGTCCCAAAGGGGTGGGGCCAGGGTTGCAACCCCGGGTGGTACAGCAGAGCCCCTCAGACTCACAACTCCTTTCCCCACAGGAAAATGCTTTGTAATGTCCATTACAAAGGACATTACATTTTTGGAATTATTCCCTCTGATGGTTGCAGTTGAAATCTGGGGCCCCAGGGTTAGGAATTTGCATGTGTGATCATTGTCCAATAATCAGGCCATGGTCCAATCAGCAGTCTTCCAAGTCACCAAGGCTTATGAGGCTGGTGAGGCAGTTTGTGCTGCAATGTCTGTCCCTTAACATGTGATTTTCTGCCAAGTATGTTCCTCCAGTCCATAACGACATCTCCGATGCTCTCTCTCAGTTCCAGATGGAGAGATTTTGGTTGCTAGCACAAGAGGCCAACCCGTTACCAGGGGCAATGCCGGAGGCACTGTGGGCATTTGGGAACACATGATAGATGATGGAGTGCAGGCTTCACTGTCTGAAGTGACTCATCACACTGATGGTAAGGGTTTTGAGTGCTTTCGGAGTTTTTTTAGTAGCACAAGGACTGACCTTATGATGGCCCATACTAGGGGTGGGACACCAGGGAGAATAATGGATACCAGATGTACCTGTATCAGATCTCCCTGGTACCAGATTTACCTGTACTGGCATATCAGACTTTTGACATTGGCTGCGATACCTGATTTTTTACATTGCGGCTATTGACTTCAATGGCCGCAATGTAAAAAATCCAGTACCGCGGCCAATGTTAAAAATCCCGTATGCCAGTACAGGTAAATATCGGATATATCGGATTAAGCCGATACACCTAACTGCCAGCTATATCAGATCTCGGGAGAACTGAAATTCCCACCCCTAGCCCATACCCACCGGAGTTCGTGGTTTGGTTCGCAGTGCACCAGAGGAGGCAGGGTTTGGCACCCCACACCATCAGAGCCAGACTGGTGGCCATTACATTCACTAGCAAGTTCCAGTGGCTGCCTGATCCATGCACAGACTTCAGGCTAAAACGGGCCCTAGAGGGGTGGACCAGGGAGTCAGCACCGATGAAAGACAGCCACCTTCCTATTCTGCCTTCCATATTGGTAAACGTAACTGCCATGCTACCTAACTTATGGTTCTTGCCTTATGAGGCAGTACTGTTTCAGGCAGCCTTCACCTTGACATTTTTTGGTGTACTGTGCAGTTTGTGCCCACTTTACAGTCAGACACCTCAGACCAGGCCCTGGGTGTGAGAGATGTAATGCTATGCCATGACTCTGTGGTGCTGTCTATCTGCAGGTCCAAAACAGATCAGGTCAGCAGGGGCCAAAAATCGACTCTATGAGCTGCACCAGTTAGTCTGATATGCCCAGTAAGGACAATGAGGAATTTTATGGACAGGCACCCGCGGGCGAGGACCACCAATTTGTTCACTTGGATAGGTCTTTTCTATCCAAATTTCAGTTCATGGCTATTTTTAGGCAAGGCTTGGATAGGCTGGAGCTTACACCTTCCGCTTATGGGTCTCTTTCAGGATTGGGGTGGCCTTAATGGTTGCAGTGGGAGGTATGTCTTGGGATCAGATCAGGGAAGAAGGGAGATGGAGGTCTGGTGCCTGCCAATCCTACCTCAGACCATTTGACTCCCATCAGTAACGCATCAACAATGCTGGTGCTGGCTGGCCCTCACCCTTTCTTCTATTATCTATAGGTCTGTGGCTTTTGGAGGTGTGGATTTGTGGCCACAGCATTGTGCAGCGGGCAGGGAGGTGCGCTGTTTGTTCCCACTTTGGTTCACATCTGGACTTCTGATCTTGGATGCACTTCACCTGGTTTGGAATTGGTGGGATGTGCTGAGAGCCATTATTGCCATTGTTGATGCATAAGGCAGAAGTCAGTGGCCCACCAGGACTACTGGTTATCCACCTTGGGGAAATTACATGGGCCAGTGCAAATCTGTGGAGTTGGTCAGTGCCATATAGGGAACACTGGAACACTTGGACAGGAAGTGGCCCTCAACTCTTGTCTGGTGGTCAGACATGCTTGAATGCAGGACTAGGTGTTTTGCGCTGGCTCCAAGGAACGTGGAACGGGCCAACCAAAAGATTAATAGAGCAGTGTGGGGCATGTTCACAACCTTCAGGGGCCAGGTCATTCACCATCAGGGCATTACCACCAAATATCCTACCCTTTATTTGTAGGATGGTGTACATCTATCACGCAAGAGCAATGATATCTGAATCAATGATTTGCAGGTGGTTTTTCATCAGTACTTCAGATTACCTGTGTGGGGGGAAAGGTGGAAGGGGCACTCTCCCCTCCTCCCTTTCTGGTGATGGACAGCAGCCTGAGAACCATCAGGGAGAGGAACTCTGGACCAGTGCAGGAGGTAGGGAACTCCCCCACCACATGATGTAAGGGTGGGGGAGGGTGTTGGGGCAGCAGGGTGACAGCAGGGCCCTAGGCTCTTGCTGCTGGACTGGTGCCACCCCACCCTGCCCAAAGTGGTGGGAGGTAGTTAAAGTGTACTCCCAACCCCCCACTGTTCAATTATGGTTCCCTTGCTGCTATTGGTTCAAGGTATGTGCGGCATCCTGTGCTGCCTAGGATGATAACAATAAAGTTGCAGTCAAAGGCCTTTCCCCCCACTATGATGGTGTCTTGTCTGGTTCCGAAGGGGTGGTGCAGGCACAATGACTATTAATCAAGTTGGTTGTGGGATGTAACCTCTGACTCTTGGGAACAGGGAGTAAATCACAGGGAAGGGATCACTCCATTCTGACCTGTTTTGCACTTCTCTGAAGTGACCAAATGTGGCCACTCTTGGAGACAGGATTAGTCTGACCCAGTAGAGTAATACTTCTGTTCTTAAGAGGATGTTATGTTTAACTTAACATGAAAAACTAATTGTAAAACATTTCCCTTTTTCTAATGGTTAGTCAGTGTATGCCAGCCAAACATTCCTGTGTTAGAAAAGGGCCTATATTACCATTTTGCATAGGACCCCAACTTCCTTGAATCTGGCAATGATCCAGTCAAGTCACTATGAAAGAATCCTTCATATTGGCCCAAGGCAGCAGTAGGTACGACCTGCTTTCCTTCTCCTTTGATGCAATCTCCCCGGCATTGCCTCAGCTTTCCTTGTAATCTTTTCCCATCCCCCTCTCCTTTCATGATGTTTTCATCCAGTCCTTTTCATTCATTCTTTATAGACATCATGATTTTGAGTCAGGATTCTTGTTTTTTTCTTCCACATGACAGACTTGAACTTGTACCAAAGCTCTGTTAGGAACTTTTTCTTTTCCTGTGACTTCATCTCCCATGCAGTTATTTCCTCTCAATCACTAGTGGGATTTTATGCAACTCTTCCTCTAAAACTGCTGACTATCGTGAAACTATTTTCATAAACTACTCACAACAGCTTTCCGATCACTTATCTCCCATCAGTCAACCAGGAGCTACAGGAAAGGGCTTTCTGATGGAAGATGTGACTTGCTCCAGTTGGTATCTTCTGACCAGCCTAGAAACAATGGATAGGACAAATCCTGAAGAGAAGACCTACAGCCTTTTCCCTTGGGAAGACTTTTTTATTTTTATTTTTTAAAAGCCTGTCATTTTTGCTCAAACTAGTTCATTCCCAAGGCAGAAAATATCAGAAAAGAACTTCCTGAGCTATATGGTAGCTTCTACCCAACCAACACACTCCCACGCCACCCCAAGCTGTTGAGGTCTAAACGTTACCTACTCAGTAGGGATGGGACTACTGGATCTACTGGTATCCGATACTGCCCGGTATTTGGTGTACCGGCAGTATCAGATTAAACCCGGTAATCTGGTGTAATTTACCGGATTCCCCTACCGGATTTTTTTACATTGCAGCCATTCAAATGAATGGCTGCAATGTAAAAAAAAAACCCACAAACAAAGCTAAACACTTTCCTTCCCCGAGTCCAGGCTGCGTGGGTGGAAGGGGGGACACCACCCACTCACCCTGCCCAGCCTGGATTTAAAGTTAAACAACAACAAAAATTTCCCCTAAGTCCTGCGGGCTCCGGGCCGCCACCGGCGAGTGCGACCCAGAGCCAGTCAGCACCAGCAGCAGGTACTTTACTGATCCCTGGGGTGGTGGTGGTTTAACACCCCCCCACCCCAGGGATCACCCTACCTCCCCACCCAGGGAACGCCATTGCCTACCTTGAGTTCCGGGCGGCAGCGGTGGTGGTCGGGCGGCTTCAGCACTGGCTGTGGGGCTGCTGGCTTCAGCATGCTACTAGGCCTTCCGGGGAAACCCAAAAGTTCACCGGAAGGCCTAGTAGCATGCTGAAGCTGGCAGCCCCACAACCAGCACTGAAGCCCCCGGACCGCTGCCGCCGCCCGGAGCTCAAGGTAGGCAATGGCGATCCCTGGGTGGGGAGGTAGGGTGATCCCTGGGGTGGGGTGTGTGTTAAACTACCCCCACCCCAGGGATCAGTACAGTACCGGTACACTTACCTGCTGCTGGTGCTGGCTGGCTCTGAGTCGCACTCGCCGCCAGCGACCCAGAGCCCGCAGGACTTAGGGGAAATTTTTGTTGTTGTTTAACTTTAAATACAGGCTGGGAAGGGTGGGTGGGGGGTGTCCCCCCTTCCACCCGCACAGCCTGGACTCGGGGAGGGGGGAGGTTTTTTGGGTTTTTTAATTGATTTCAATGGGGACAGTTCCCCATTGAAATCAATGTAAGAGATCCGGTACCAGTAAACCGGTATTAATCCGGTAAGCCATTTTTTTAAAATCTGGGAACTGGTAAAACCGGTACCCGGTATTTGTCCTGATGGCCCACCCCTACTACCCAGAGGTTTGTGTGTGTGTGTGTGTGTGTGTGTGCTCATATGCATGCACACAAGCAAATCCCCCTCCCCCCACAAAAAACCCCTTCTGAGTGGCAATGTTTAATTTGTTGACATCATAGAAACCCTAAAGCATTCTAAAATGTACAAACACAAAGAAATGAAATTTGGGTGTGGGAAAGAAGGTCAATTGCAAATGGCATAGAAACTTATAACAAGGGCAGAATAAAGGTCAATGTAAAATAGATAATCAGAAACCCAAGCGTGCTTATTAATAGGACTAAAATTTTGTCATGGTAACTTTTAGCAAATTTCACATTGGAAGAGTAGCTAAAAAAATGAAAGATCTCTGAAAGGTCACCTAATAATGTAGTTTTTGCTTCATCAACATAAATAAGAGCTTTTAAATATTAATTTTTGTGACCACCGTGACCTCTGTGACAAAAACATACCCCTACTTATTGTTATTAGAGTTTGATTTCTGAAATAAACTTTCGCTATTGGCTGAAACTGGATTGATATAATACATTTTAATGGACTACTGTGTCTATGGTAGAAATGGCAGGGAAATGAAACATTTTAATGAGGGTTTAGTGGCAAGTGTAGCCAGAAAACTGTTTGAACTTGTATAAGGAGTCCACCTGTGCTTTGTACATTGCATGATTTGAAAAGCTTTGTAACTGTGGAGTCACTTCCACAAATGACAGTAGTAGGTATGAGAACCACTGAAATGGAGGGAGGTGTGTAGTACAGGTGTGCAATTCATTTCAGGGTTTTTAGTTACTAAAATGAATGGAACCCCATTCACTTTAGTCACTAAAGCCCCAAAAATGAATGAATAAGCAAATGACATTTGTTTGCTTTCATTCATTTTTGTTAAAAACTAAAAAAAAGTATAACACTAAAAGAACTACACGCTCGCAAAAAGGCTGCTAAAGCCATTCTATGCATGTGTGGCCCTTTTCAAAAATGGTTCCGGCAGCACCACCACCATTTTGGAAAAGGGCAGCTGGTCTGCTCATGCTGCCACCACCATTTTGGAAAAGGGTGTTCATGCACAGAATGGTTTGATGACCATTTGCACATGCACAATGGTTTTTTATTGTTATTATTTATATTTTATTTAGAAAATAAATGGGTTTTCAACAAAAAACTGAAAACAAAGGGTTTTCTTAAACAGAAAAAAATCCTAAAACAAACATGAAATGGCTAAGTTCTGCACTCCCCTAGTGTGTAAGTTTGTAGGAAGGTCAATGTCTTGACAAACCTTTAGAGAAATTTTATTTCATAGCCAGTGTCCTACCAGTGTGGCTTTATGATCAAGAGATTTTGGCCACAATCCAAAAACATTTACTCTGGAGTAATCCTATTGAAGTTTGAAGCCCCTCATGCAGAGACCGTAAGTCTGTCAGTGGATCTACTCAAGAGTAAATGGTTTGTGGCTCATGGCCTTTGAGATTTTTTTAAAACATCATGAAATACCTTTAACAAAACATAATTGAAAATGGCCCACTTGCCCCCATCCTCTAGCCCAGCCCCCCCACCAAAGCCTCCAGCCCTGCCCCAACACCGCCCCAGCCCCAATCCTCCATCCCAGTCGCCATCCCAGCCCCAAGATATCAAAACCCCCTACCTAGTCATTCAGGATTCAGGGGTAGTGCCAGGGGTGCGGGGGGGGGGGAAGGCAACAGCCTCAGAAGTGCCTAGGGCAGCAAAAAACTATCTCTGGCCCTGGGCATAAGGGACACTAACTCTAGAAGTGCTGCTGTTGAAAGTTCTCCTTGCGTGTAGCTTCACAATCCCCTCCTGGAGCCTGGTTTCATGAGGATCAAGTTTGTTTATTTGTCCTAGAGAATGTGCTTCCTTGCCAAGTGACAAACTTTCCCAACATAACATAACCTTGCCCGGCAACACATTCACCATTGTCAGAGGTGATCAATGAGGCAAGGGAAAGCCCCTGAATTACAGAGGTGTTCAGAAGGGCCTATGTCATTTTTCATTTTCATTTTCAAAATTGTAATTTTTCATTTTTGTTCTGGGGGAAAAAAATGTTATTTTTGTTTTAGCTTTGATTTTGATTTTGCGTTGTATTCCAACGGGAATCACTTTAGGGCTTCCTAAGGCTTAGGAAGCCTCTGTTACTGTGTGTCTCTCTCTCATTCAGCTTACCAGAACCCCAGCTATCAAAAGGCTCAGGCTTCAACTTGCAGAGTGTGCCCCAGGGTGGTCTGGCACCACACAAGGTACATGGTGATGGTTTGAAAGCTGCAACTGGTGGAGAATGTGGCAGCCCGCCTTCTGATAGGGACCGGCCATAGGGAGTACATAACACCAGTGCTCTGAGATGTGCACTTGTTGCATATAGCATTCCAAGACCAATTGGCTTGGGCCTCTCCTATCTGAGAGACTGCCTCACTCATTGAGCCCTAGGGTAAACCTTGCAGTCTTCCAGGAGCACCTTCTTGGAGGTCCCCTGGGTTAACCAGAGGGCCATGATGGAGAGGGCGTTCTCGGTGGCTGCAACACAGCTGTGGAACTCCCTTCCAGAGGAAGCTTGCCTGGCCCCCAGTCTGCTGGCCTTCCACCAGGCCTGTAAAACTTGGCTGTTCACCCAGGCCTTTGGGGAAGGGAATGGGTAGGGTGGGAGGAGGGGTGTGTGTTTCTAGTCTGACTGTTTTACCCTTTTTTATTTTGGTTTTAGTTTCCCTCTCTGTTTATATTTTTGTTGTATTTATTGTTTTTAATGGTTTTAAAATGTAGTTTGCAAGCCACCCGAGCTGCCTGTTGATGGGAGGTGACAGGATATATATATATATATATAATGACAGGTGGGCACTGACTGGGTACTTTCAGACATGATGCTAACCACCCTTTAACCACCCTTGGTGGTTATTTATGCACATTGCAGGGCTGTATTGGTGCCCTATGCAGCCCTGCAACATGCATAAATAACCACCAAGGGTGGTTAAAGGGTGGTTAGCGTCATGTCTGAAAGTACCCACAGTTGCCACTACCCTAGATGTTACAGGGTTTAAACTTGCAAAGATTGTCCTAGGGCAGCAGAATATTTTGTGTGTGTGTGTGTGTGTGTGTGTGTGTGAGAGAGAGAGAGAGAGAGAGAGAGAGAGAGAGAGAGAGAGAGAGAGGGGGTGGGATGGGGGGAAAGGGGCAGCCCATGGACAAGAGGGGAAGAAGGAATTTAGAGAGACCAAGCAGGAAGCATCAGCAAGGCTACCACAGCACTGGCAGTGTGCCCCCACACTCCAACTCAAAGGACAGCTCGGAGAATTCCAGCAGTGGCAGATTGAATTTTAGGAACAACACCTGCTCCACCATCCCAGAGCCCAAACTCAAACAGTGGGGGCTGACAATGTCCCCTTCCTGAGAAAACACCAATTTGCTGGACACGCTAATTTCTGGTTAGGAGAGCAGTTCCTGGGAACTCTTGGTGGGGCCCTTCTATATCTGGTCCTTCTTTATCCAGTACTGCAATGGGTTGCTTCTGGAATCCACAACAGGCTCCCCCATATACTTGATCATCACCCTGTCTGCAGTATCAGACTCCTTGTGGATGAAACTGCTGCTGCTGCTGCTGCTGCTGCTGCCACCAACCTCCTCTCCAATGGACTTTGCCCATAGCACCTGCACTGTCATTCTCCAGAGAGTAGTGGCCAAAGAGCTGCTGCTGTCCCTGCTGCTAGCAGTGCTGTTAGGGGTGCTCTGAATATCATCTCCACTGCCAATTCTCTCCTCCTCAGGGTCCTGCCCCTGCTTTATGTCCCTCTCTGCCCTCCGCACCCTCTCCACCAGCAAATGTGGGTAAGTGAAGGTTGAAGTCCAGAGAGTGATCTGCCAGTGGGTCAATATGATCTGCTGCCATGTCAACCATGATCCTGTCCCAGGTAATAGGGATGTGCGAACAGAATGGAGTTCAGATGTTCGGCCGTTCTGCCAAAAACTTAGTTCGGGTTTGTGGGTTTGGTCCCACAGAGTTCAGACCCCCCCAAAATGTTCAGAAACTTCGCCTATGGCAGAAGCTTGGGGCACTCCAGGGGTGTCCATGGTGGAATGGCAGGCTGTTCGAAACACAGCAGCAGCAGAAGCATCAGAGACCGGGAAGGCTTGTGGCTTGGCACCCCGGCAGACTCGGCGCATGGCCCCTGGGGGTGCCTGTAGCACCATGGCTGGCCATCTGAGACCCAGAAGCAGCTGCAGAGGCCGGGAAGGCTTAGGGGCTGGGCTGGCACTCCTTCTTGGCTGGGCATTGCAGGCTGCCAGGCATTGGTGGAGCAGCAGCAGACATTGGCTTGCCTGGTAGCAGATCTAATGGCACAGTAGAGGCAGCAGTGGCAGTAGCAGCAGACATTGGATTTCCCAGTAGCATAACCTATGGCACACAGCGGCAGCAGTAGCAGACATTGGATTGCCTGGTAGTAGAACCCATGGCACAGCAAGGCAGCAGCAGCAGCAGCAGAAGACATTGGATTTCTGGGACAAAGAACCCATGGCACAGGAGAGGCAGCAGAAGTGGACATTGGATTGCTGAGGCACAGAACCCATGGCACAACAGAGACAGCAGAAGTGGACATTGGATTGCCGGGACACAGAACCCATGGCACAACAAAGGTAGCAGAAGCAGACATTGAATTGCCATGACACAGAACCCATGGCACAGCAGAGGCAGAAGAAGTGGACATTGAATTGCCGGGGCACACAACCCATGGCACAGCAGTGGCAGCAGTGGCAGCAGCGGCAGATATTGGATTGCCGGGGCACAGAACCCATGGCACAGCAGAGGCAGAAGAAGTGGACATCGGATTTCTGGG